>VZTU01009234.1:0-82192 GCA_013400835.1 Zapornia atra
CTTAGATAATACCTGAAGATAAAAGTCATGTTATGTATCTTGAACCAACCTAAATATTTCCTCATTGCTTAATCCTATAAAAGCAATGAAAAGGATTTACTGCTATTACTCAGGTGGGGTTTTTTATTAATATTCATTTTATTTCCCTTGCAGATTATATGTTCTAGTAGTAGACTGTATTGTGCAAATGTAGTTGGGCTGCATCATCATTAATTAATAGATGACCTGTGCTCTGAACAGGTTAAAATCTAAGAACAAGACAAGAAACAACAGATGGTGAGAGACAGACAGATGGGGAAGTACCAAAAAATGCCGTATTGGTCAGCATGATAGGGTGGTTTTCTTGGATTTCCAGCTGTCTAATCTTTTGTCAAAATTTATACGAGCAGCACAAAACCAGAGTTTTAAGGAGGATAGTGAAGGATAATAACACAATAGCTTTGCAGATGTTAGTGGTATCTTCTCCATCAAGTCAGAAGCGGCATCAGAGATGACATGAATTTGAGCAATAGAGAACGTCACCATGGTCCAGATGGGGCTGAGAGTTACCATTATGACAGCAAATAAAAGGGGCTAGTTGAGGAATAGGTAACCGAAAACCTTGAAAGAGAGGACATGCAACCCATGTTTGATATAAGAATGAGAGATTTAAGGAAGGAACTATGAAACAAGAGTCAAAGCAATAAACCATAAATTTCATTTTTTTTATCAGCAAAACAGCAGATCCTCTGGAAGGAGATAAAGTAATATTTTCCACAGCTAGATACTTAAAGTCTGATAGAAGAGGTGGGAAATTAAGGCCTTTTCTCAGAAATAGAACTTAATTCTTCATTATTTCTAAGCTAGTCCATTTAAGACTTAAAAATTCATGTTGCTTTTAATATACAGGTCAGTGCCCACAGGCAGTTCCCATCCAAACACGAGACACTGATGCTTCAGTGTATCTAAGTTGCATTTGGGTATATGAAAACACCATATTCTTGAAGACTTTTCTTGGTTAAGCAGCTACACAGGTCTGTGGAGCAGACAAGTCCCAGGTGGCTTTGTCATGCTTTCCTCAACACTTCCTACAACACTTTCTTGCCTTACCCAAGCTTGTGAAACTAGTCCTGAAGATGTTGTATGCTCTTCTGGTTAAAATTTTCTTACACATGCAATGCATGATTTGTAAGCCAAGAGATCTTACCTGCAATGTTTATTTATTCCTTAAATCCCTCATCAGAAGTATAAATATATGAAATATGAAAGCAGAATAGACTGCTAGTTTTGTTCAGTAGGTGCATTTATGAGTGATGTTTCCATGTTCCCCAAGTAACAAAGACTCTGGTTTCTAGCTCAAGGGACACTAGCAGTAGAAAGAGTAAGAATTCATTCTCCTCTTATTCCAAATGTTTCAGGTATCTATCAGAAAACGCAATCAATATACATAACTGAGATATTTAATCACTTACTACAGTTTGCAATGAATAAATTATGCCCAGCTCAGACTGAAATGTGTTTGTTTAAACTAATTCTTTCTTGAAATATTAACTAAGTTTGCGTAGTTTTTAAATAATAAAAATGTTAAATAATGAAACTGATTTTCTACTATCGTGGAAATTGAATAGCAAATGAGTACAAAATGTTAACTGATGAGGGTGACACTATTCTTCAGTGAAAGTTTCACTTCTTATATGATTCTTAAAAAATATTTTTTGAATAAAGTATTACCAAACCTTGAAATATTCCAAAACATGTCTTAGCAGTGCAAAAATATAGGTACTATTAGTCAATATCTATTTTAGCTCTAATGGAGGCAAAGAAAACAACAAAAAAAGCCCTATGAGAATTTTAGAGGAGAAATGTAGATTTATTTATACATTTCACAATACTACATTCCAGTAAATTATCTAAAGAAAGTTTCAATTAGGAGCTGAGTGGCTTTTGCAGCTTTGCATAGTAACAAAAAGAAAGAGCAGGAAGGAAAAACACATTAAAATTCATCTTGGAAGAGCGGACAGACAGTGCTGTTGAAAATTTTTACAGCAAATTTCATTCACCAAACAAACCAAAGCAATACCTCACAATAAAAACATTATACAAACAGTAATAACCCCATTTTGAATGCAACTAATAGTTCTACCTCCGTTTGACCAAAGGCACCATCAATAATTGTTTTACTAGAGTTTCATTAAAGCTAAACTAATTTACTTTGTCTTATTTCCTTTTGTCACATTTGACAGACTGAATGGAAGACTGACACACAGATAGAATAATTACTTTCAAATTCTTTCAGCAAGAAAAAAAAAAGTTAGGGAGTTAGAAAAGCAGCATTTGATGCATTTTAGCAAGTGATTTTGATAAATATAATCTTATTTTGTATTAATTGGCATTTTAATTGCATCCTTGTAAGAGCTACCATATCTTGTACCAAAAAAGCCCCACCCACACCACAAAAAATTAAGAATAAGATAGATGGCAGTTGATAGGAAATCACATCTTTCTTCTAATAACCATAAGGCTTGGTAATATTTACCCTTTTATAAGACACGACTAATTTGTTGCCTCACAGATGTTGACATGAGTCTGCCGTAAGAGCTGCAGTTCTGCATTTGCAAGTTTCCAACAGCAACCCAAACTGAACCCTGCTTCTGATGATAGCTGAGATGGTGTTTCTTTTCTGTCACACTCCAGAGCCAACAAAAAGGACCTGTCTATAGGCATAAGGACTGTCTGGGGCCAATGATGTAACTTTCGTGACTAGGACTTCCAAGCACAATCTGTACAGTTGTTCAGCAGGGGAACCGCTGTGTGTGCCCTTTCTTCTCACTTTTCGTATTCCTCAAAAGGGAATCCAAGATCGAAATACTCCTCTCTTGTTAAAAGTCATTGCTCTCAGGCTTCTTATAATGAATTTTTAACTTCCTACATACTTGTTTCTCCTCCTGCTACTATTTTGATTCCTTACGTGCTAGCTTATCAACTTACTCAGCTGTCCATTGAGCTTTCAGATACAACAAGGCAGTTAGCCTAAACAAATTGGTTTTGTGTCCAAAAATGTAATTTTCTTCTGCTTTTCAATGTCAGTATGAAAGTCAGGGCGCTTCTGTATTGGTGTCCAAGTTTCTCCATCTGCAAAACGGGAGGTGCACCTTCTATAAAACGCTTCAAAATCTACTGCTGAAAATATTATATGACAACTGGATACTAATAATATACTAGAATAAATTCCACTGAATGCTTACAAAATAAATTCCAAATTTATTTTCAGGTTACAAAATATAGTACAGCTGGGGCAACAGAAAGTCAATTCAATCTCATAAACTAGGGAACAGGTTTATCTCCTGAGACTGTAGAAAACATCATTCATGTACATTCTTACTACTATTTCTTGTCTGCTGCATGTATGCCTCAGTATCACTGTGGTTTGAGAAAGTAAAGAAAGCAAAGGAAGTCAATGTCTTTAGTGGAAAAGATGAATCAAGATCCAGTCTTCTGGCTGCTTCTTGTTGACTTTGTCTGATTTTCACTCTGGACTCAAAGGTTTATTAAATTACCCCTTCTTATTTGTTAGCCTTAAAGAGCATAAACAAGTATGGAGAAGAGGAAGAACAATGTGCTGATATGGAGTCCTAATTCTTCACACAACATACTGTAATGGCAGCAGACTTGAGGTCCAGCTTTTGTGTTATCCTTAGTATGCACAAATGGCAGAGTTTGAGAGCTGCCTGTGTTCTCAGCAAGGTCACAGATGGGAGATGAACACTGGCAGGGAATCTTACTGACAGAACAAACCCCTTGAGATTTCTTTTGAAAGAGACTGTCTGCATTTAAAACAAAACAAGAAAGGAAATGTGTAGAGAGAACTGGATTTCCTGACATACCCTTCCATTGCCCCACAATCATAGCTTAGGGGCTTCACAAACTAGGAATGGAGACCATAATATGGTGGCATTTCATTATTTTAGATGGTTCATTATTCTAATTTGGGCTCTTTGTTCTTTTTCCGTTTCTTTAGAGAAAGAGGATTCTTTAAAACCAGTTGAAAAAAATATTTTCCAACAGAAATGCCACCAACTGTTTCTTGTACAAAACACCAAAATAAAATAAAAGACCATTCTTCACAGTAAACTTAATAGCTTCTTTGACTTTACTTCTCAACCGTCTGCTATTGGTATTTTTCTTTTATAATTTATCTTCCTCAGCAGATGTTCATAATAACAAAACAGAAAACAGAGGCATTTGTAATACTCTACCCACAAAGGAGGCATTGCATTTTAAAAAATATATAAGGGTCTAGAAGAGAATTGCTTCTCCTCTTACTCATTGTGGGTTTTGACTTTTTTCTCTCTTAAAATATAAGCTTTGCCATTTCAGCTTGTTGCATTTTTATATAATCATGTAAAGAAAGCGGGGAAATCCACTTAATTTAAAAAAAAAAAATTCAAAGTTATTAAATGAGCTTCCAACACTTTTGGAAATTACCTGGCTTTCTTCTCTTGAAAAACAAATAATCCATGTGCTTAAAATATTTTAGCTTTTGATGAAGCAGGTATTTCTCACTGAAAAAATACTTCAGCAGATTTTCCTGAACACAATCAGCGCTATAAATATATCCTCCCCATCCTACATCAGCCTATGTCTGTGACATAACAGAACCAACAGTTCCACAGATCACATTTATGATATTTGTTTGAAGCTATTTAACATCTTTATATGAAAGAATAAAAAGGAGAAAGGGACAAAGAATAGGAATAATTTTAATATATATGGTAAAGTAATTAGAATAAGAGTATCTCTGGATTATGCAGTATCTGTGGATAATGCAGATACAGTACTTAAATACAGATATAGAAATGCATTTCTACTAATAGCAAGAAATTATATAATATATCCATGTAACACAAAAAATGCCACTTTTTTCCTCAGCAGGTGGAGGCAGGCAATTATTTTACAATCATAATTTCCTTTTGCTTCCTACTGCTATTGTTGCGCTCAATAATGAGAATTTCGATCCTGACACATTCATATGGATACTTTTCTGATGCCGCAGCTCAGATTCTGAATGGAGTTACATCTCTGTGAATCTGGCTGCATGTCAGCAGTGCTGATGAAGACGCTCTGGTCCTTCACCACACTCACAACAGAACATGATTTGGCTCAGTGAGCATGTTTCATTTATTCTCATGCATTAACCTGAATATATGCAGAAGAACCACACTCATATATTCAGCAATGTTACAGTTCGACCCAGGTTCTCATCTCCTTTTTAACACCTTTAAAATCCTCCTGGTTTCCAAAAACTTAGACATGTTTTCACAGTCATCACCAAAATGCACCTTTAGGATTACATTCTGTATTGGAACTACTGTGTCGCTCTTGCAGTTCATTTTTTACACTTTGTGTATTTAGAGATGTTCTTTAAAACATAGCTTCTAGGAAAAGCTTCATCATCTTCCGATGATGAATTATTTTCTGCCTTGTGGAACAACCTCGGTAGGTGGTCCAGGCACACGCACACAGAAAGCTAAAAGCATGGAAAGCGGGAAATTCTGCTAGAGACTGCAAGTGTTTCCAGAGTGAAGCAACACTCAGTCAGGTTTCTTAGGATGACATGTTGGACTTAGGTAAGTTCCAACATATATACCTAAATCTTTTTTTTTTTATGTAGCTTTCATTTTTCCTCTAAGCTTGAAGACATTTTACCAGTATTTGTTACCCTCCTGTCATGTAAAGAATTAAAAATGTTCAGGTTTTCCCTCCCTCATGTTTCTTTGATAGAGACTTAGCTAAGCACATAGAGAATTTTAATTGCATGACGATACACAAAAGATTATGGCTGGGAAGTGAGTGAAAAAGGTTTGGAAATGGTAGTAGATTCAGTAGCTGATTAGAGACAAAGCTAACAAAAGTAACATGGGATGGAATCCATCACAAAATCCTGCCTTAACTGGGACATAAGCATGTGCTGTGCTCCTTTCCTGACCGGCCTCCTAACATCCCTTGGCAGTGCATGTCCATCTCTGCTTTGAAGCATCCATATAGGAGAATGGGTGCCTGTCTCCCATGAAGAGGTCCACGGTGGCAGGGCGAGGCATCCTGCTCAGCAGATTCAATGCATGACTGGATGCCCTAATGCTTTCCCAGCCTGGGTTTTGGGACAGGGTCATCCAAGGCGAGAGTTGTCTCAGGGATAGTTGGAAGCTAATGCACTCTGAGGAGCATCGGTGCTGACCTTCAAGGCGTGCTCCAAACCTGCCTCCCACTCACTTCTGCTCAGGGACACCAGCTAGACAACCATTTCAGCTTTGTCTATTGTTTTTACTTGAGCTTTTTTTTAGAAAGTAAATGAAATTCTTGCTTGCATCAAGGGACACCCTGAGAATGGCTCAGTTTATAGAGAAGCAAACACTGCCTGATGTGCACAATTTCAGACATAAGAAACAGTGATAGTCACTGAATGGCAGTCCACAGCATTAAACTCACCCCCTCTGTGAGCAGCATGTCTTTTCAGGATTAACAATTTATGAAGTTAATGCAAATCTAAGTATGCAGCTGTCCTTTTCTATTTTTAATAACCAAAAAGAAAATGTCACCAAGTAAAGGGGAAAAAAGCTGCTTCTCAGTTGGGACTGTACATAGAACAGTGGCAGCATTATTCTGTGTGCGGCATAATGGTACTAACCAGTTTTGTCATGGAGTTTAAAAATACAAGATAGACCTAAGAATTTAAACTCTCTTCTCTTTTCCTTCACGTTATTATTGAAGTGTTCTTCAAATGAACTTATTTTTACTGTGATCATAAAATGAATACAACCTCACTTGTGTGGCTTGGTATAAACAAGCATTAAATAAAGCTGCTTTAGATATTCCAGGATTTCATTGATTTTTCTTACTGTTTTACACAAGAATTAATATAAATAAAGTGTTACTTTCCTTATTTAGCTATGACAAACCCTTAACCACTTTGCAAAATCGTATTTCTGAAGAAAAAACTTTCAGTGTTTTAATGCTGCAGTCCTCTGAGTGGGCTTTGTGTAAATATGTACTTTTTTCCTGCTTGCCATGGGTTTGTTGGACTTTGGTGATGGGTGTGCTATAAATACTTTGATAGGAATAGAATCTGCAGCTGCATGAGAAGATGAATTCTGAGCAATAAATATTTTCCTAAGATATCAGTACAACTTCTCACTCATTTGAGGAGTATTGTGAAATTTGTGCAGCAATGACCTGCGAAAAGCCAGACAAGAAGAGGACAGGTACAGGAATACAAAGGTGGCAACAGGCTGGAGTAAATGGGAGGAGAAGATGCACTGAAAATTGAATTGTTCAGCTAGAGAAAAACTCTGAGTGTTTTTTTGTTGGGAATCATTCTTGAGGCGAGTCTCATTTAATATTTGCAGCAGTGACCTCTGCTCAGAAGCAGGCTGCTAAAGTGTGGTGTTGACACAAAGCCGTAAGGTATCACTGTTAAGAGGGAAGATCAGGATTGTCATACTAGAGAAATCAAGTGATGCTGAAGAACTTAATAATAAAAAGAGTGTGAAATGTAATTGTACAAAATGCTTCTTGGGCATTATTAACAAGAATTTCTTTTTTTAAGCATCTGAGTGAAAACAAAAAAAGAGAGGAAAGAATTGTTTGTGCTAACTGATCACAGTTCCTCCAAACAAGGTAATAAAGTCATTAAAGAAAAAGTGTGCGATTCCAGAACATGACAAGTAAGGCATACCCAGAAGGAAATACTGTAGTGCTCTACAAGGTAGAGGTAAGGCTTGACCCAGAATACTGTGTTTAATTACAGCTTCCCATGCTTATGAAAGACAGTTTTCAACTAACAAAAGTGCTTCTAGGTTTGGGGTTTTTTTCTTCTTTTAATTTGAAAGCCTGAAAGAAGAAAAAGCCAACAGAAATACAGTGTTGGTACAGAAACAAGTTGATTTTAACCAATTATGAATTCAGAAGCTCTTAACAAGCAAAACAAAAAAGTTTTGCAGTTTGATAAGTATATAAATGGGATGATGTGTGGTTGCTTGCGATAGTACAAATTCAGTCAACTGGGAATTCTCTTCCAGACACATCTATGATGAGATCCCCAAATCAGTTACATCTTTGGGTTGAATCTGCCTAGATAATTTCCTGATAGGAAGGCTTTTAATAAATGAGAGGGGGGAAAAAAATAATAACAAAACCAAACCCAGGTTTTCCTTGAATTTCTTATACTGTGGGCTACCAAATTTTTTGCTGGGAATTGCACATCTAGCATGCCACGTGTCACAGTGAGGTTGATCAGTTGTACACAAAATATATTTTTATAAATCCTGCATTCTGCTCAGAAAAAAACCCAAACAACCAAACCAAAACACCCCTCCTGAACAGGTCTTCCTGAGAGTTTGCTCTGCAGTCGGCAGTAGCATATGTATTATATGTGTGGTGCTACAAACGTGGTGATAGCCACCACACTCTCAATACAGCGGGTGGGACCAAGAGAGTATGTCAGTCCTGTCAAGAAGGGGCTACAAATTACTTTGAAGCCAGGTGACAATAATGATCTAAATCCTGACTGGAAAAAATATTTCACAGTTCAGACTTCATACTGATAGGAGTCAGGATGAGACTGCATTAGAAGAGCTGTTGGATCCAAACAACTTTTATCTGCTTAAAACAGATCTCTTGATCTATTGAAAACGGTCTTAACAGAGCTGCTTGGGTGTAATGATAGGTCAGCCTTTCAGTGAAACCCTGTCATCATAACTGGTAAGTATGCACCCTACATGCTGTTGATTTCATAAGACTTCATCACTTCCATGGCTGTCAGTCTCTGCACTCACAATGTTATGTTTCTTCCTCCCACATTAATTTCTTTAGGACAGGGCAGGCGGCGGAGCATGATGCTCACACTGCTATCTCCGTTGCTGTTGCTACTTCATCTAGTGCATCTATGATAAAAGTCGTTAAATCATTATGAGGATAATAATACATTATGAAGCAGTCTATTATATAAAAACTGTTCAGTAATGGTATTTTTAATGTACAGTTAATTTCCCATCATCGCTGGAATCTGCCCAGAGCTGGCCGGAAGTCTAGAACACCACCAAATAATTGTATTCCGGTGTCATTAGTGTTACAGGTTATGAAGTAGGTTCATAAACACTTATGAAAACCTTTCTTGTAATTCAGTAAGGCAACTCCATTGGGGATATGATAATAAGCTGTACATTTCCTTACTTTATCTGCATTAGGTAACAGTTACTTTCTTTAGAAAACAATACTATGTTCTGTCCACTTCTGGTGCATAATGTAACATACTTCAGCCTTTTGAAGGTCTCAGCAGCGACTGAACAGAACACCATTCACAGCCCCTGGACCCGAAATATCTGTTTGTGGGAGAGAAACCTTAAAGGGTTCTTCCATATTAATTCTGAAAACCTGAAATTTATCCACCAGTGCTATGATTCCAGGAGGGGAACTTGGACCTCCCCATTGCCCTGGAATCCAAAGCGATTTATCTCGTCTTTGTAGTATATATGTAGGGCAGACACCAGCATACATCAACACAAGTGGCCATTGATAGGGGCAGAATTCAAGGGACATATAAAAGTAGCGCCGACAGACATCCTCTGGTAGGTTTTGCTGAAGTGGGACAGAAGATCTCTTGTTCTCTGTGCACCTCTGGAGGAGGCTATTGCCCCCCGCAACAGCAAAGAAAATAATGTTACAGCATCTCAGCTGCCCCACATCACAGGCCAACAAACAAATCTATCAATAAAAAAGAATTTCAATGTTGGCCTAAAGTAGTAATCACTAAAATACAAGTCTCGTTTGGTTCCATGATCATACATCAGAGATGCTCCTTGTATCACTGAGATAATATGTTTTTCTAATGTAAACAACAGTGCAGCCTGTTAATTCATGTACTCTAATTTTTACAACTTATTTTGCCTGATAATCCAGTAGTCCATAGATAATATTCTTGGTGAACAAGTTTCCTGATATATACTAAGTACTTTACCCATAACAGCATATATTTAGTATCATGGCTTCATATCATCTATAATTGCATCACTAAACTTACCGAAAATAATGAGAAAATGCAGATAGATATAGCAACTCATTAATTAGCATCACAATGTATGCAAAAAACCCCACATGAAAGCAAGATACTGTGTATTATGGAAAGATATTGTAAAGATTATCTACTGACTTGTATCAAGACGCTAAATATGGGATAGTGCCTATGTAAAATAATTCAATTTAACCAGTATCAGTCTTGTTATATCCGTTTGTTATGGAAATCCATTTAGCCTTACTTTTTCTTTTTTCAAATTTTTATGTAGCCCAGTCCCACTTTTACTACTCTGCACAGACATTTCAGTGTGGATTTCCTTCACCCTATGACCTATATTAATGAAATACAAAGAAATCTTTGGATTGTAGCATAAGGTTGAATTGTGCATAGAAAAGCTCTACAAATAAATACATATTAATAAATATAAGAAAACTTGGCTACTGGCCAAGGGTTGTCCAGAGTGTGTAACTGCTAAGAGTCATCTTTCAGTAGTTTTACCCCGTGCCAACAAGCTATTTTCTAGACAATGGTTGGACATGGCTTTGGAAAGAGGGTGGGTCAGGGTCTCTTCCCACTAGGCTGGCTGCACATGGCCACAGAGTATTTGGGTGAAGAGACTTTCAGTGTATAAATGTGGACTTTTCGTCTCAGGTACAGTTCTGGGGTTTACTTGATAAGATGAACAAAATCCAGATGTCCAAAATTGACTTAGCACTGACTTTTGCTTAACTTTCTTCCATTCTTTGCCAATGACCCTAAGAAATATTTCATTAGAGATCAAACACATACAACCTAAATGGCCTTGTACAAGCACATCTGCCCATATTTGCTTTTCTCTAATGATGAGCTGCAAAGACAGATAGTTAACAGGTGTAAATCAATGCTACACTTGCAACCCTTGCTTTGGGTGAAGCTTCCACAACAACTCCCCACCCCGTGCCTTTAATACTGCAGTGTAACACAGAGTCACTCTTCCGAAATCTAAGGATACCAACCAGTACACGACACTCATCCTGAGAGGTGAGGGGACAGTATTTTCTGCAGCACTATCTCCAAATGAGAGCAGTGTGCATTACAGTTTAGAAAGACTTGAGTTTAAATCATTAGAAGATTCTTATTGTAAAGTGGTTTGGGAAAAAAAAACCCCCACAAGCAATTCTAGCTTGAAAGGAGATTTGCATATAGGAGCTTAATTTATCAAACTGTGGGATGTATTTTGGAAAGAAGGAGAATACCAGTGGAGAAAAAGCGGAGGATATTTAAGATGATAATGCCTTCCAGTTACATACATCTTCATGCCCTGTGTACTTATCCTCTGACATGGAAAGCTTCTGTTTTCCAAATAAAAACCATCAACATCTTAATTGAAAACAAATATATTGAAAAACAGAGGAAGAAGCATTTCCTAATCCTATAAGGTAAAGTGATAAAAAGTTAGCTAACAGCATAATAAGGAATACAGTCTAATTGGTCAATATTCCTATAGATGTATACCAGCAGTCCATTAGATTTAATTACGGTGTCCCAGCAAGCAATAAATCATGCAAAAGAAGAACTGAAAAAGAAATCAGCTGACTGCTGTGAAACACTCATGGGTTGGTTTACCACAGCTAATCTTCGGGTAAATTAAGAACTAGCACAGACATGCTAAATAGAGGATTTGAAAAAAAAGACCAATGTCTAATATTAGTACAGGATTAAGAGATTACACACGAAAATCTAAAGACACTGTTGATCTGCTCAGGTTTTAATTATGATCTCATTTATTGATATAATAAAAAAGTATTAAGAAATATTTGCATGAAGAGAAGCACTAGGCTGGAAAACGGTGACACTTTCGCACAGTTCTGATACAGAAACTGATAATAATTAGTGTGCAGCACGTGGATGCTGAAGCTTCACCCTGTATTCAGCAGGGCTCCATGTAGCCGCCTCTGTACATATTATCAACTGATTAAAACCTATAGTTCACAGGTCAGGAGTGGAAAATGAAATGCAAATGAATTGACGGCCTCATTTCCAGAATCAGGGCAGAAGGGTAGCAAGTGCAATGCACATTGGCTGACCAAACAAAACCAAGCAGACAGAGGGGATATGACTACAAGAAAATAAAAGCAGTATTTCTCGGATTACTGCAACGCGGACGAATGAAAAGCCCACAGAAGTTAATACATCTCTCAGTTAAAATTCTGCTTTTAGGTTGAGATCAATGATGGGATTTTATGTATTTCCATGGCTCTTCTCAGCTCTTCATTAAAACGATGTCTGAAAAGGAGCACATGGCATTTTGAAAAGCATTAAAAGCAAATGAAACAGAGGCCACACAGAAACAAAAGAAGGGGAGGTTCTGTGTAACTCATTGGTGGAAGCCAAGGAATGACAGGAATAAGAGGATACAAGAAAACATGTTTTCTGATCTGATCTGAAAATAACAACTGATTTTTTTTTTTTCAAACTAATCTCAATAGTCAGCATTTCTACTCCATTTAAAATGGATCTGACAAAACTGGGATAGGATAGAACCGAGTCCGAGTGCCATTTCCCACAAGCGAGACCTGCTCTACTCATGTGCAAAGCACAACAAATAGTCTTCATTTATCCAAAAGGGATGCTATGACAGTTTGCATTAAGCACTGAGACAGGCGTTTAGTCTGCACGTTACAAACAGGATGGCACTGGTGAGGGGGGGTAACTTGAAGAGAAGTTTCTGGTGTTTTTTGGCTTTCAGGAAAAATTCCGCAATCTTTTAAATTTCTGGTCCTTACCTCTGTGAAATTACAGAGAGGAGGAGGAGAAGTGAGAGGAAAAGGTATACAAGTGTTTGTGGATTTAACTATTACTTTGTGTTTGCCTTTTTTTTTTTAACTGTATACTAGGAAATTAGCTTAGTGGTAAAACTCTAACGGGAACAGTGATTAGCAGTGAATAATGGAAAGAAGCAGCAACAAATAAGGTTTCCAATTATAGTCCTGTAAAGTCCCAATTTACATCCATGTGAGACTGCATTAATGTAATCTAAAAAATATTTAAAACTGAGGGATAATAACCCGTCTCTATTAACTTTTTAGCTGCTGTAAAAAAAAAAAGTTGAATATTTGCCTTTTGAATAGTTGTGTTGGATGTCTCCATAAAGTTGATTTAGGAAGAGAAATTTTGTACTCTGTTTTTAAATTATTAACTGATCTTCATCTCTTTCCTGCAAGCATTAAGTGTCTCTCTCTTTTGGTTGGACACCAATGTGATTTCCTCCATGAAAATCTGAAGTCTCAAGAGAAGCCATATTTACTAAGAAAAAAGTGGTTCTGGGGAGTTCAGTGTAGAAGTGGATTGGGTATGCCATACACTGAGCAGGTCCGGACTATTAACTCCGTGCTTTACAAAGTATATGTTCTGTCTGCTTAGAAGAACAGGTTCCTGTGGCAGCTGTTCTTCCAGATGTGCTTCAGTCCTCCACATAGCGAGTGCCCTACCTCAAACCCAGAAGCCAAAACCATATGGATCACTAAGTCTACAACACTTACTTTAAGAACAAAAGTAGCGCTTTATGTAACGTGGTGCAGCCAGGAGTAGGGATTTATTTTCTTAGCTTATGTACAAAGCTCTTTCACCATTGTAACAACTGCCGGCTCTGTGCTACGCTTCAGTCTGAGACTAGCCAGGTTACTGACAGCTAAAGCATTACACTGAGAATTATCTATGGCATATTTTCAGCGCTTACACCTGAGCACCAGGGCAGTGCTAACACACATCAAGTATATCGCTTCTGGCATTGGACAAGCTTCATCAGCACTTGCCTGGAGATGTGCTCCACTGCACTGTGTAGGCCTGTCCTACGGGAGGTAAACAGTGTCCAACCTCCACTATGCCTTAGGCACCTCATTCTTCTTCATTTTATTTTTATTTATTTGGAGACGTCCTTTATATTTTCAGTTCATAGAAATGGAAGTCTGTCCATGCAGCCTCTGCATGGTTACTATGTTTTATATATGTTACTACTATGTCAGCAACTGGCCAGTCCACACAGAGGGGGGAAATTTCCTCAATGATTACTGTGGTATTCTGCAACTTTTGGAGAATAGTAAGACCTGATAAATAAGGTTTGCTATTTTCCTAGTAAAGATGGTGTTCTTTCCTATTGGATAAATATATGGGAAAGGTTTAAAACTCCACAAAAGTTTGTTTAATTTTTTTCATTGTTAAGAATGTAATTTAGATGTTAAAGCACAGCCTTCTGGCAGTATTAAAGCACTTACCTATTCAATTTATTAAGTGAAACAACTCTGGAAAATTCTTTAGTTAGCATCGGCAACCCACACATGCTGCCACTTCCTTAGAATCATTTAGAGTACATATAAAGATAAGATATTTTTTGTATTAACTTGAGGAATTAATTAGTCTGATTATCTAATTCCAGTTTAGTAGAGAATAATTTGCTGATTTGACCTTGCTGTGATACAGTGCTTTATATTTGCTTAAAATTATGTACAGTAGCCTTGGTTTGGTGATGCATTTTCATGTTTTATTAAATACTATTAATACTGTCACATTTTGTGAAATAAATAGTTTGGTTTATAACTTTTGGGGAATGAAAGGCCATTAAACTCCCAACTAAATCAATTTTTGTTTCTCACAAAAAGCTTGCACTGGATTTTTCTTGACAAAGTTACAGAATGTGAATTAAGTATAATTCGATGATTGCAAACCATCCTGGATATTAATTAAATAAATTAATCATTACAAATTATTTGCCTAGTGGGAATTGGCTATTTAAGTGAGAATTTGGCACTTAAATTCTGTTTCAAACTGTTTCTATAGAAGAAAAAAAAAGAAAAAAAACAGTGCCATTAGACCTGATCAATACATGACAGAGTAAACCAGCTGAGGAAGCACTTTGGTGATGGTTACTGAAAATTGCTCATACATTTCTATTGATGCATGTTTTGAATAACCATATGGTTTTAATAACCATAGAAACTACCCCACAGTAAAATGTTTTGGGTTTTTTCTGAAACTGAGTCTGTATGCATACAGTGAACAGCATATACTATCCAAATCACCTCTAGTGGTACCTCTGAAGCATTTGCTGATAATGGAAGAAAAGCTATTCAGGTTACAAAAGCTACAAACCGAATGTAGTAGCGTGCTTGTAAGATCCAGAGCTGTTTAGCTAACCGTTAGAGGCTACCTCCATAATCCTCAGCAAGACTGAAGTAAATTTACAGGATTGCTGAGGTTGGAAAAGATCTCCAGAGATCACCTAGTCCAAATTCCTGCTAGAACGAAGGTCAGGTAAAGCAGGCTGCCCAGAGCCACATCCGGTCAGGTTTTAAATATCTCCAAGGATGGATACACCACAACCTCTCTGGACAAGCAGTGTTCAACCATTCCCCCAGAAAAGAGTTTTTTTCATATGTTTAAACTGATTTCCCTGTATTCCCAGTTGTGTTCAGTGCCCTTATCACTCGGTACCACTTAAAGGAGTCTGGCTCCATCTTCTTTACTCTCTCTCACCAGGTATTTCCACACATTAATAAGATTCCCCCTGAATCTTTTCTTTTCCAGGATGAAGCATCCCAGCTCTTTCTGCCTCTTCCTATGTGACAGATGCTCTAAGCCTTTAATTATCTTTGTGGTTTTACAGTATGTCCATGTTTGTCTTGTACTGGGCAGGCCACCACAGGACACAGCACTACAGATGTGTCTCATTGGGGCTGAGCAGTGTTCAGCATGTGCCCCAGGCATTTATGCATGAAAAAAATTTGCTACTTGGGGATATTCTTGAATCTCTTGATATTAGAGGTGACAACAGGGGTTTATGTAAGACTGTGAAATTATGCTTAACATGGAAGTATGAAGATGCAATCATTAATAGATTTTATTGTTGATTTCTGCTTTTTCATTAGTTTTATGTAGGTTGATTTTATTAATTTCAAACTAAATGGTTGAAAACCATGAGATACTGCTTGTACTCTTGTTACCACAATTCTGTATCACACTGGCAGGGTACTTCAGATAATCCGAACTAAGCAATAAAGGCAAAAGGTACACTACTTTTCTTACTTAGAAAGTGTATCATCTAAAAGTATCATGCAAACAACATCCCATAATTGAATAAATAACTTCTAAGTATATTTTCTCTGTCAAGAGTTTTTCCACAGTATCCTTACAGAGCAAACCTTGTGGACAACCAGACGGGATTCAAGAATGAGCTGTCAAAGCCGCTCAGGTACCACCTGGCATACGCAATCCCAGTTAACGCTTCCCCGTCACCTCCTGGATCAGAATGTGACTTATGTAAATTCTTTATTAAAAAAAAAAAAAAAAGCTCCTTTGCTCTGAGAGGAGGGTGCCCACTCCCCCTAATTTGAGGTTCAACAAGGCCAAGTGCAGAGTCCTGCACTTGGGACATAACAACCCCATGCAGCACTACGGGCTTGAGGGAGACTGGATGGAGAGCTGCCTGGCAGAGAAGGACCTGGGGGTGTTGGTTGACTGCAGACTGAATATGAGTCATCAGTGTGGCCAGGTGGCCAGGAAGGCCAATGACATCCTGGCTTGTATCATAAACAGTGTGGCCAGCAGGTCCAGAGAAGTGATTGTGTGCCTGTTCTCAGCATTGGTGAGTCTGCACCGCGGGTACTGTGTTCTATTTTGGGCCTCCGACTACAAGAAGGACATTGAGGTCCTCGAACATGTCCAGACAAGGGCAAACAGGCTGGTGAAGGGGCTGGAGAGCAAACCTTTTGAGGAGCGGCTGAGGGAACTGGGGTTGTTTAGTCTTGAGGATGCTGAGGGGAGACCTTACCACCACCTACAATTACCTGAAAGGAGGTTGTAGAAAGGTGGGAGATGGTCTCTTCACCCAAGTGACAGGTGATAGGACAAGGGGGAATGGACTCAAGCTGTGCCAGGGGAGGTTTAGATTAGACATTAGGAAAAAATTCTTCACCAAAAGGGTTACTTGGCACTAGAACAGGCTGCCCAGGGAGGTGGTTGAGTCACCATCCCTGGATGTATTTAATAGACAAGTAGCTAAAGTGCTCAGGGATATGGTTTAGTAGAGGACAGGTATGGTTGGACTCAATGTTCTCAAAGATCTTTTCCAACTTAGTGACTCTGATTTGAATTGGGTACCAAGTATTATTGCATCGGCTTTTCTCCACTGATTTTGCATAGGCTACATCAACAACAGCACTAGGCTGAATGCCATTACAGTGAGACCATCCTCTGGAGTAGCTCTCAACACCCCATTCCCCACACGCAGCCTGCCCACCTTCTGTTCAGAGGCTGCCTCAGGAAAAGATGAGCAAGCACGTGTGCTAGCAAAGCCAACACACTCAGGCAAGTCTTAACAGGCTTACAGTGGCTTCTACAGGCTTGTAGTGAAAACCAGTAGCATACACTCCAGTCAGCACTGGGGCCACCCCCTTAGCAGACAGCATGCATGCAGATACAAAGCCTTTGTATTTCCTCCCATATCTGGCAATAATGTAAGAGCTGGGATGGCAGAGAGAGGAAGAGCTTTCTTGACAGCTTTCTCATGGAGATTCATGACAGAGGTGATCACCCAAGCTGGCAGTTCATCAAAATTTACAAACCATGTATGTATGTTACCTTTGGGGAGGGCAGGGAGGAGCAGATTATTCTAGTCTCTGTGTCTAGTACAGAACACAGGAAAGGGCAGGAGATACTGGATTGCCCTAATAGGTTATGATGTTACTTATCTCAAGAAACTTTACAACTTAATATTATTGTCACAGTTGGGTTTTCTTCAAAGCTTTCTATACTTCTGTTAGTGTACATCACCTATGCTTTCTTTAACATTTCTTTCAGATAAAGTAAAAAGCTTTGATATTTCTAAAAACTAGTAGTTGTAAGGAAAGAAAACTTCTGTCAAATTGTCCTCTCTCAAAATTTTAAACCCTTTTTAACAACTATGTCTGATAAATACAAAGCTGAGGAACTGTGTGTGCATGTGGACAGCCTTCATACCTATTTCTTGCAAAACATTATGCATTTTTCTAACCCTACGCCCTACATCAGAAATATGAGCTTCAGAGAAGAGTTCAAAGTATCCCTCGTTTAGGTATCTTTTTTATTTTTGCTATCTATGGTACCCATGTGTCCCTGTACTCACTGCTTATATGGCATCAGTACTGTACTGCAGAGAGAAGTGTTTTATTTACTAATAGAGGAACACAGGCAATAAACTTCTATTTAGAAAATAGAAAATAAGTGACTGAACTCAGTTCCTGTTGGAAGTATTTTGAATGTCACACATAACAGTTTGTTTCTTTTATTCATCTACTCTTCACCCAAATAATATGAACGAGTATGTTCTAATAAAATTAAATTTAACACCTATAAATATTCAGAAGGAAAATGCTTTTCCTTTGGGGCACATATTCATTCATTTGTTCTACATAACTAGTATCAGCATCCAGACAAATTCAATGATGAGAAATTGATATTATCCATGCGTGGTGTCAAGATTGTAATTTGTGACGGAATACTGTTTTTTGTAGACACCAATTTCCCAATAGTGATCCTTTTGTAAGAAGCTGAAGAGTTCTGATGTATAGTACTTTCTGAAGTTCTGGAGATTTTAAAGCTAAAGGAATTTTTAATAAAAATTTGCAGGGTGCGGGAAACCTGAAGGAGGATTTTTTAGGCTGGATGACATGAAGTAGGCTGCATACCATGACTTCAAAGTTATATGTACAAGGTACAGAGTAATAGTTTTGAATCTTTGAGGTATGCTTTTTTTACTTTCAAGTTTTTTAATATTTTTGAGTCATACATCCATATATGAGTAAAAAAGGCTGATAGCTATATTCTTATTCTGCGATGATAAATCAATTATAGTTTGCGGATATCTTAATTTATGATTGTTCAGCAAGCACAGACTTTTCAAAAGCCTCCATATCTCATGTAATTTAAATATGAGAAAACATTAAGAATAAGAATGTAATCAAGTGCACAAAAGCAATATATAGATACAGGTATATCTTCCTTGATGTAATAGACTGAATCCTATAGAGAAAGTTAGAAGTAAAAAAGGGCAACAAGGTTAATGAGAAAATAGTTTTACAGAAGCATAGAATCATTGAGGTTGCAAAAGACATTGACAATCATCAAGTCCAACCACTAAACCACATTTCTAAGCACCACATCTATGCATTTTTTAAATACCTCCAGGGATGGTGACAACCATGTCATGGGCAACCTGTTCCAATGATTGACAAGCCTTTCAGTAGTATTTCCTAATACCCAATATAAACCTCCCCTGGTGCAACCTGAGGCCATTTCCTCTTATTCTATCGCTCCTTACTTGGGAGAAGAGACCAACACACACCTGGCTACAACCTCTTTTCAGGTAGTTGTAGAGTGATAAGGTCTCCCCTGAACCTCCTTTTCTCCAAACTAAACAACCCATTCCCTCAGCTGATTCTAACACTTGTACTCTAAAACTTTCATCACTTTCGTTGGTCTTCTTTGGACACACAAAATATTTACATTTCTAAATATTTTTAAATACTTAGAAAGCCCCTTCTTGAAGGAAACAGGCTGATTACACAAGACCTTACAGTTTACAGAATTTACGCCAGTGACTACACACTGAAGGAGACACAGGACTAGGGTATCAGCTAGAGCATCTGACATTTAGGCCCTCAATCCAAATTTTATCAACATTTTTTTCAGAATAAACACGACAAAGTTAGCACTGGTTTGGTGAAGCGGATGTTTATTTCCTCCTTAGTAATTATCCATAGACTGGCTGACTGACATTTTTAACACAGTTGTGTGGAAAAATGTGAGCTGGAATTTCTCTGCTGTGGATGAAGTCCCTTGATATTCAAACAGCTACACACTTTGCTGTATCAACAAAATTGTACTGGCTATGTTCTGCCTAAACATCCAAACCTTTGAAAAATGAAAAGAGTAATACACAAAGAATGATTCCAAATATTTCCAGAAAATTAATTATAACCATTTTATTGAGCTGGATGCCACCCTTTCCAATTGTGATGAGTATAACCACAGTGCACAAGTAATCCTTAGGTCTCTGCTGCAGTCTGCTTAAAAAGCTGCTGAACAGAAGAAATAAAATATCTCCAGCCCCACAGTGAACACCAAGTAAAGCTGATACTCCAAAAATATGTATCAAACTTTAAAAAAAAAAAAATTCACAAAATGCTTAATACCAATAACTGAATCTCCTCTAAGGTGTTTCACAAACTGTAAAATTACTGAATTTTACAATGAATACTAACTATGAAAATATCTAGTGTCTAGTAATAATAACCTCAAGAATTTTAGTTACTGTGGTTCTATTTGGGATGCTGAAAGTGGCAAAATAATGTTATATAATTGGACTAAAGGGAAGAATGCTAAGGCCTTACCTATAACAACTAGTCAGTAGCATGAGAAGCACCAGCATATCCTAAAGATATATTTTGAAAATCCTTTCACTTTTATATAAAACAGAGCAATTAAAAATCCTGTTCGAGTGATCTCACTTACACATACTTACCTACTTCATTCCTGCCACTCTATCATGCCATTAATCAGCAGTGGCAATTGTATTTTTCTGCTTAGATGCAGAAGTATGATGAGATTGTTTGAAATACAACCCTCTTCTCTCCTGTCAACCACGTCATACAAAGAAATGAAGCTTTTCCACCCTCTCAAGAAAAAGAAGCATCATTTGTCCTTGAAAACACATGGACACAAGAAGCTTTATCAATGAAGAGTCAGAGAATGCCAGTCACCTGCTAGACCACAGCAGTGAAGGGGAACTGAAGCACAATAATCTTATGACTACCCCATGAACTCCAGTCATGGAACATTCTCTCCAGAATATGCTTCCTTAACTGTATGAGTAACTATACAAGCCAAACCAAACCAAACCAAACCAACACACACACCCCAAAAAACCCCCACAAACCAACAACAAAAGAGAGCTTTCTTCCTGATGTAACTTAATAGCAAACATGTGATCCCGCCCGAGCTGTCAGATTAACCCAAGCAACTGAAAGGAGTTTGCAGCAAGGTGGGTATTGATGTTTTCTCCCAAGTAACAAGTGATAGAATACGAGGAAAGCGCCTCAAATTGCAGCAGGGGACATTTAGGTTGGATATTCGGGAAAATTTCCGTCACCAAGAGGGTTACACTCACTGGAACAGGCTGCCCAGGGAAGTGGTTGAGTCACCACCCCTGGAGGTATTTAAAAGGCATGTAGATGTGGCCTTTAGGAACATGGTTTAGTGGTTGGTCTGGGAAGCATTAGGTTAGTGGCTGGACTTGATTGTAAAGGTCTTTTCCAACCAAAACAATTCCACAATTCTAGGATTCTATAATAACTCTATAATATACAAAAGCCACCGTTAAAGGTTAGTACAAAAGTCAGTAGTGACGGAACTGCAGCATAGAAGCACGTAGTTTAGCTTCAGTTAACTTTAAGCTACTGAATCATATTCAGCTAGACATCTAATTGCATTAGCACAGAGCTCAGCCCAGTCTTACACCAAGAATCTTTAAGCAGTGATGCTCCTCCAGCAACGCTGTGACTGTCACACATTTGTAAGGTACTGGAAATATGCCTTAACAGTCGCCAACAGAATCGTATCCCCTCTTTTTCCCTCTCACCTAACCAAACCTCATTCCTAGCACACCACATCACCACCACCGGCTCAGGCTTAAAGTGGCTTGTGCCAAGGACCTAATGACTATTCAACGAGCCACCCTGAAGACATCAGGAGAGCATTCCTTCCACATATCCACCCAAAAGATACCAGGAGAGACATCAGGAGCCATTCACACATCGGACATTCCCTCATCCACCCTGAAGCATTCCCACAAGCCAGGAGGATGACTACAGAAAAGGAGCATTCTGCCATGGAAAACCAGGGAAGCAACGGAGAACGAACACATCAATGGATAATCAAGGAAGACATGGAGACATCAAGGGACGTCCCCCCCTCCATCGGACCCGGAGACACTGAAGAATACTGCCACCCGAGGGAATGCGGTAGCTTCGTGGTGGTAGATATAACCCCCTCACACACCTCTCCCTCTTTTCCACTCTCTCTCTCCCTCTATCTCTCTTTTTCACCCTTTTATCTTTCTTCCCCCCTTCTCCTGCACGTTTGTTGTGGGCCAAATAAAGCAACCTTAACCTTGACTCCGTTTCGAGTCTTAATTCTGTTCTCTGAGAATTGCAAAGAACTGATCAGGATAAAACACCTAATAATTGGACGTCACTCAGGGGTTAAGCCCAGCTGCCCCCAGCCACCCAAAGTGATCTGAGGTTCTGTTTGAACTCAAAGGGGTTTGACCTCTGCCAACCTAAGTCTTGTCTAGGTTGTGGAGTGACAACATTGCAGCTACAATGCAAATGCTGCATCATAGTCAGAGCAAAGAACAGCAAACGCTCCACAAGAAACAAACTCTATTCCTGGAAGAAGGCACTGAATATGTCAAGTTGACTAGAGCAATGAAGAGGTATATAAATCTTGCGGCATATTCTCAACATTTTCGGTTTGAGAGACAGGAAAAAATATTAATTTACCCTGAAATTCCCCTATTCTCCTTTCTGGTGCATAAGGGACAACTATTGCCTAATAGTGCTGATAAATGAATGAGTAGTTTGGCTGAGCTCTTTGAAATGGCATTTCCTAAAGTAAATTCCAACTTGTGTTGCAGACAGAAGCAAAATAGCTGTCAGGCAGATTTAACTCTCATGGAGCAGTGTTTGGTAGGAAGATATGTTAAGTTCTATATTCTTATCAAAACACAGTAATTCAAAATAGATTTACACTTCAGGAAAGAAAACTGATAGATAAAAAATGTTTAAATTATCGTAAGTAAATAAAAAACATAAAAGAGGAGTAATACTTTTTGGTTAATACTTCAGGCTGTCGTTCTTTTGAGGATTGACTCAGGAAGAATAGTTATTTGCCCACTCCACCCCAGTACTACCAAAATTGGTTCCTGCCACTCAAGCACTAAGGAAGCATCCTCTCAGATCAGGTGATATAATCAACACTGTTATGAAAGAAATCTATTTGATTAGTTTTAATTTAGACCGAAAAGCGTTTTTTAATTTTTTTTCTTTGCTTATATAATATGCTGAAATAAGGAACTGCAAAGTACAATTTATAACCCAAAATGATCAAGCACTTGGTAGACAGTTCTGAAACAGTACTTCCAGGGTTTCCCTCTCACATTCTTTTCCCATTCCACACTATACCTTAACTTCAAACACAGGACAGTCTTTCAGTAACAGGTCACTGACACATTTCTCTCCTAAACCAGAGGCTTCGTGAACACTTACTGCTGCCACTTCCGCCTTAAGAAAACAGTCAATGCATATTCAACTTATTAAAAAAATCTGAATTCCAAGCCAATATTAACATTACAAAGCAATGATGCCATTTTACCAGCACAAGAAATGCATCTTTACTTATATCTTTCTACAACCCCTTTTGTTATTATTATGTTTCTTTAAAGAATGCACAGCAACAGAAATTAAGTGTTAAACTTCAGGAACGGGTTTCCACTTTTTAATTTATACAGTTAAGAACCCCCATGGTTACAGCTACTATAATAATAAAGCTTAAGAAGAACCTGTTTGGATCTGTCACCAAATAATATTTTGTTGGCTTTCTGGCCACTTCATTGTAAGGAGAAAAATTAACACCGTTTATTCAAAACTGGTAAGTCTACAGAATCTATTTGAAAATAATCTGTGCTTCAAGTGGAATGAGAAATATTCCACACGCTCTGCTGTACCACAAGATGCAAAAACATTTTGAAGGAACAATATATACACACATGGAAAGGATTTGCTAGAGAGGAGCAACAACTCAAAGAAAAAAACCTAAACCAACAACATAAACTAGATATCAAAATGGAACATGGACAGGATTATATTCATAACTTTTAAATGGATGATTCTGGAGTTTATTGCCTGAAAGGAGGCACAAGTCTATCAGAAACTTACTATTCATGCGTTGTCTAAGCTCGAATGACATATTGTAAGCAGGACTCCAGCAAAGTCAGAGCACTATAGATATAGAAATACAGCATTAGATATAAATTTCCAATGCTCTGTATGAGTTTGCTGATTTTCTTATGTGAAGACTCGCTGTGAAAGATCAAGAGCCACTCACTGGTAGACCGTCAGATTTCCTACTGATACACACAGGCCCGCACACACACACTGCACTTGTCACCTGTGCTTTGAGCCAAAACCAGACGGGAAACTGTGGCGTGAGATGAACACATGTCCAGGGTAATGAGCTTTGCTGAGAGAGCGTGCTTTTCTGTTAAACCAGACTCAGCACATGTTGCTCTGAACTTGGGCAGGTTTCATCTCAATCAGCCTGAAATCTATCACCTCTGGTGTAGGAGGGAAAACTACCCTGGTACACAGACAACCTGCAGTAGGGATGCACAGACCAGGGTCTCTTTAATACATCTCCCAGGGACCTTGGGAGCAACTCTACCTGTGTAGTTTTCAGTACCAAAAAAGATTGTCAACAATTCTCCTGTTAGAGTAGCTGTGCCAGTATTTTCTCATAGAAGATTAAGAGAAAGTCTAACTGAATAGAAGCAAAAGCTACAGAAGGAGCCCAAAGGGCTAACCCCAAAGTCTTCATATATTTTATTTCACTAAAGTCTTAATATGTTTCACTTTATTTTACAAGATGTATGAGCACCCTTAAAGAAACAATATCATTTTCAGATAAATTCTATCTTTATCTACTGGAACCAGAAGACAAATCAATTTTAGAATCCTAATTACAAGAGGAGAGATACAAGTCTAGACACTCAATCAAAACCAAAAAAGCAGTAAGGGCAGATAGCCTGAAATAAGAATTCTTTCATGCAGTGCAAAATCTCTTAGTCCTTTAAAAAATAAATTAAAATAATAAAAAAATTAGACAGTTCTAAAACTCCTTGGCCTAAAGGATTATATTTTTAATGTGATAACTACTTCTGAAGTTTTTCTTTACACAGGGTTCAGTGTAGGTTGCAATGTATTTTCAAGTATTTCCAGGATGAGGATTAACAATATTTCCTTGTATTAAAAAAAAAACAACCCTACCTCTTGATAGCCTTTGATACCCTTGCATTCCCTTTTTGGTAAGATTTCCTATATAATTTCTTTTCAGTGTCTTCTATTTGATGATGTCATGCTAAAATAGCTAAATACTTCATAAGGACAAGGCAAAACATATCCTTGAAAACTGAGGATTTTCCCTGGGAAATCTATAAATTAACTGATGGGGGAAAAGATAAAACAGGGCAGCAGTTTTCTGTGTTCAGATGTGAGATTGAGAGAGGTAACTGATCTTTAACGTAATGGAATACAACTGTGTAATATTTTTTTTAAAGATTGGTAGGATTAGGTGGAAAAGAATGCCTGGCAGAGATAGTTTGTGCAATGTTATTTCCTAAAACATATATATCAATGGAATAAGCAATTCCTTCTAATTGCAACACTCACTTCAGCTCTTTAGCAGATAGAAGGTTTCATTATTGGGCTCGGAAGTTGACTTCTTTGACCTTATTTTGTAGGGAACGATCCAGATGGTCTAACTTTGCTCTTGGCAGCATTAGAGATGAAGCTGATCTTAATTCCAGTTAAATCCTTGCCTGCTCTTTGATCACACAAAACAGGGTTGATTTTATTTTACTTGAAAGTGTACCCTGTAAGATTCAAAAGAATAAGCGCTACAAAGGAGCAATAGAAGCATTCATAATTTAAATGACAGCATGTTTTATACAAAGGACTGTCAAGGAATATGACAGGGCTATGAAGTAAGTTGAAGAGAATTTAAGGAATCTAATGCAGTCAGCAGAGGTAAATGAGAAGGATTAAAATCCTAGGTGAAAGAAAGGGCAATGAAAATGAAAGTAGTTCCAGATAGGTGTAAAATCACTTAAGTCATTGCGTTGCATATTTCTAGTATTTCACAAATAAAAACTAAGTTCAAATTACAAGAAAATAGTTATTAACAACATAATAAAAAAGATAATTGAGAGAGAGAAACTCGAAGAACCAAAGGACTTGTGCAGCCGGATGAAGCAGCCTGTAAACAATATTTCAGTTACAAGTTGAAGTTCTTTTACTGGTTGAAATTCTTGTTATAAATTACTTGGTCCCAAACAGGATTTTAACCAAATCGAACAATTTATTAAGCGAATAAAAGGCAGCAAACGGTGCTGGGAGGCACAGGCAGCACCGGGTGCGCCGGCAGTCTCCGCCCCACCAAGACGCACCCCGAACAGTCCCAGTCCCTGGCTTATATACCTTCCAGGGATAGCACAGCCCACCGGCTTAAACTGACATGCTGGAGTGCATGACAACCCCCCCCCTTCCACAAGACATAGCCATATACATCTTAAGCTGACATGCTGGAGTGCCGGTCAGGTCCTGTAACTTTTGTCTTGCTAATGGTCGGGCAGCTGGTTCCGCAGGTTCGTGGAGCCTCCCTCTTCTGCTGGCTGATCACCGTCCTTTCAGAGACAAGTTGTTTATCACAATGCACACAATGTGCTACGTTGTGGTCCTTTAAGCGAAGATTTGCACATCCTTTATATAGTTTGTCGATGCTTCAACATCCTTCATTCAGTACATGCAAAATCTCAAACTGTCCCTCCCAGGCCCATGACCATACAAGGGTCTGTCATTATGCACCCCCAACATTATTCCATATTAACACGAATCAGAGGGACATATATCACATTCTCTTACTCATGAAAACATGTAGGACATCTTATACAGCTCAGGTGATCTTGTGTAAGTGTCTGTATAAAGATACTATACAAGTGAAAACACAGTAGTTTAAATTCTGATTTTCCACTCATTTCTTCAGTTTGTTTGTGTGTGTGTGTGTGCAATACTATGGGACATTGTCTCCAGTGTTTTATTTGATCTGTTAATGGTAAATACAGGGAGTTCCTTTTCCCCTCTCCAATGCACACACATATGCATGGCAGCCTTATCAAACGTCAGAAAAGCAGGAGAAACATCAAAATGCTGCAAAATTGTTTACCTAAATATACAGCTCTATGCTCTCATCACCAGCAAGCTCAGAAAAGATGAAACCAAAGCAGGGAAAATAAGAGCTGCTGAAATGAATGCAGCGGTGCAAACATCCCAGGGATGGTTTATACATGTACCCATGTCCCTGAGTTGTTCTCATTTGCCTGGCAGTAGCTCATTAAGATGAATGGGCCACTTCACAAGTCTTTGGAGACTTTCTGAAAGGGCAGAGAGACATGAAAGAGAGAAATGATAGCGGTTACCTTCTGCACCATTTAAGGGATATTAGGGTGCTTTACATTTTAAAAAATAATAGAGAACACAAGTTATTTGAGATCTTTCACTTTTCTTGCCCAAACTCCCACAAGCCACTACTGGGTTGTTGGGGTTTTTTTGTTCTGTTTCTTCTAATTAACTAGTTTAATCTCTCAAGGCGATAACAACAGAATTTATATATAAAGTTTCCTTTAATATTGGTCATTCTCAAATATAGCTACACACCAAGTACCTGCTAACATAAATACCTTCAGTGTGCACAAACTCCTCCTGATAGACAGTGTAATAAGATGATGTAACCTTGCAGCAATACGTTGCCGTTTTGTAGGTTTAGGTTGCGTATTAGGAGAAACTTTTGCATGAGGATGGCAGTCCAACACTGGCACATGTTGCAGAGAGATGTGAAACCCTTTCTTCTGCAGTTTTCAAGACTCAGCTCGACAAAGCTAGGCAACCTCTTAGAAGACAGTTCTGCTTCTAGCAGCAAGTTGAGCTAGATGACCTTGGGATGTTCCTTTGCGACCAATATTTCTAACATTTTGTGAGCATTACATGCTTAGAGAGGCCAAGTTGGATGCCTTAAGGCAACAAGCAGAACCATATTTGTAGAACTGTCAGACAGCACAGAGGTAGTTGAATCTGCTCCTTACCTGTGGGACCACTGGGATTATGGATTTATTTCTAACTAGGTCCTTTAAGTATCTCCTGATATTCATCAAAAAATCAAAATGGACTATTAAGTTTGTTAGCATAATAAAGCTTTAGCCTAAAGGAATCTGTAGCTCCCTTAGTGAGTTTGAGAAGGTAAAATCTGCATTCCTGTCTCACTTTTTTAAAACCATTGTCAATACCAAAGAGTGTTACAAGGCAAAAAGGTAATAGACAATTTTTTTCCTGAATTTCAATTTCTTATATCCATATTTTAACAACTGCTAGATATAATACAGCAATCAAAGCCTCAGCTGAAGTTATAAAACCCTCACCTTATGGAACAATTAAAATTTATCACTATTTTACATTTGCATAATTAGAGTATTAGAATATGATCTATTCTTCTGAATAGAGAATAATAGAATATTATATTTTACAATTATTTTAGCAAGTATAAAAAAGATCCAGACTTTTCTTGAAGCATTTTCAGTTTAGTAGTAATTTTTAAATACCCCAAAGCATGTCTCATACGTTGTGAAGCTACAAGCTTCATAGCATTCCAGTCCAAAGAGAACAACAATGCAGATTATTTCTCTTAGGTTAATGTTTTTCTTTAAGTTGATTCTTTCTAGTAAACAAATTTTTAACAGATTTTTAGTGAAAGTTTGTGCAAACAATTTTCCAACTAAATCTATTCAAAATACCACTTGCTTTAGCACTCTCCTCCAGGCTGTTATGAAAAGAGATGCTATCCCAAAAAAAGACAAGCCTACATTCCAGCAGTTTTATAAATGCAAATCTGCCCTAAGTGGACAAAGTAGACTAAGAAATACTTTTAAAGTTTTACACAGAACTTTCTCATGATAGGGATTTTTTTGTCACTCCTCCAAATCTGACAGAATATTTGTATCAATTTTATATTAAAAATACATATTACATGATGATTCCTGCACAGATATGTTCATTTTAAAATTTTTGCTTCTAATGTTTCAATCTTTTCTGTTTAAGAACTGAAATGGGAAAAAAATGCAGTCTATGCCAGTTGGGTTTAAGTCAACTTCGCATGATTAACTGTTAGAGAAATTAACACGCTTGTAAGCAACTGAATAAACATCTAGTCTTCACGAAACAGAGCCATATATCTATGGGCATTAATTCTGTAATGAACATAAGTGACAGTAACAATGTAAAATAGCCCAAGGACACTATTTACCAAGAGAGTGATTTTAGTAACTTTAGTTGGGATTCTCTCTTCTTCCCATCTTTTAAAAATTATAGTGAAAAGAACAGCTCATGTTGAGCCACTTAACTTTTCCTATGTTGATGTCAGCTTTGCAGTTATACTTGGCATAACAGCTTTGATTAAACATTTTATATAATTGTAAGCTTCCTGAGGGGACTCAGAATGGAACTATCAGGTGCTTGGGTTACATTCCAGATGGCAAGAGATTTGCTCAGCTTCACACTCCTCTTCCCACTGATGATACGAAACTGCGGTGGAATTCATTTGCAAGTAATTCTGGGAACCATCAGGTTGAATTTAAAAGAATTTTAAAAAAATCAGCAACTCTGCTTTTAAAGCAAAGCAGATGATTTGTAGTTGTTTTTTTAAACAATTCCCAGGCTTTCCCTCGAGTAATTTTTAAACCCATGGCTGCATTACACCCTAAACACAACGTTGTTGCATTAAGGTACAAGAGAACTGAAATGGCCTTCCACAGTTAACCCTTTCCTGCTCCCAATTTAATGTAGGAGCTAAGCTGATGAGTGGCTAAATTGATACCAGAGTCAACAATATTCTAGAAGCAGTTTGGTATGGAACAGGAAATGTGGGAAAGCAGCCCATAATCAGATTCATTTGAGCTACCATCACACCTGGCCCCTACCTAGATAAACTTTCTGTACCACAGAAAGTTAGCTTCTGCAAGAGCAGGGAATCTAGGAGGGATCTTATCTCACCTGCAGAAATAGCAATGCCAAGGTACACTTCAAGGATGTTTGGGAACAAACTTTAGGACACTGTTGTTCTATATTCCAGACAACTTCAGATGTGAAGGGCTCAGACGGTAATCAGAAATATCATTCTCAGAAATCCCTAATATGGGATTGGTTGGACTTGATGATCGTCAAAGGTCTTTTCCAACCTTGTGATTCTGTGATTCTGTAATAGGCCTGTTCCACTGTTTGCCATTTCCCCAGTTCTAGTGGGTTGTTCATTGGTCATACGTTTTTGACTTGCAAGAACATTTACATGTGTGCTTATACATGCATAATGATAGACCTGGACTGGCTTCTGGATTTTCCCTATCACATGAAAATGGGACTTGAGCACAGTGGAGGTTTTTCCACACAAAGCTTCATGCCAAAGAATTGTCTTTGACAACCGAAGATCTGTCAACTCACTGTTCAGAGTTCAGATCCACTGCTTCTCGTCATGCACAACACTGCATTGGGCTCATCTAAGTACCTGTCTAGCCTGAATTGGACCTTCTTTTATTTTAGCACCCTAAAAGACTTCATCTGCTGGATTTTAGGCTCAACAGACAGCAACAGAGTGGCTTTCCTGTTCCCATGCTCAGTAACGCATGGCTCAAGGATGCCCAAGGAGGAGCAAGCAGCCCTGGAGGACTGAGTACTGCTTTTGCATTTCATCAAAAAACAGATAATAATAATAATAATGTGATTTTTCTACAAGAACTCTTTGAAAGAGTGGCTATACATACCAAGTCAGAGGAGAGGAGTTTGAAAAGTGTTTTTTTTCCTGACCTGGAACCAAAGCTTTGTTCTGTGCGCTGAACAAAATTGTAATGCAGAATGAGAACTGAATTAATGATAACTACAAGAAGGTTACTGGCTAAATGTAAAGGCTCATCAGAGGTACTGCTACGTGTGGATTCACTGCAAGTTATTGCAACAGGTAACAGTAGTGGCCTGTGGTGGTGACTGCCATGAAATTAATGCCTGATAGCCATGGAGAACAACAAAGACCAAAGAAATTTGTTCACTCCAATTCATTTTGTTCACTCTCTACTATCTACTTCCTTTCTGATAACAAGGGAATGCGGAGGAGCAAATACACAAAATTTAGACTGGCATGATTGTATGTCAAAACTACAGAGGGAATAGCACAACTTTGGACTTCACTGTTATGCCAGTAGGCTGTAGTGTTCAACTGAAGATTCATCAAAATACTGTCTGACAGAATTCATTACCCTTGGTAAAACAATCAAGGCATTTAACCATGGGTAGTAATTTGAAAAATTAACATCAGTAATCTAATGCCAGACTGTCTTGCCAATGTAAGATAAGACAGAGCAACTCTTGGATCTCAGGTTATTTTAGGAAATAGCTATTTCAAACCCCACTTCACTCTTCATAAGCAGAATAGAGAACCATTACGCTGGAGTATCTTAACATAACAACAGAAGGAACACGAACAGATTAATTCTGTGGAAAGACCTCTGCTTTCTTATCAATATAGTTTGCAGATATTACCTCTGACTGACAAGAGGAGAAAAAGTAAAAGCAGTATTTCACAATATGGGATTATTTGAATCAAAGAAAAATATTGCTAAACACAGAGTTAAGGTCAAACGAATCTGATATTGGAAGATTGGAATGATGAACTACAACTCTTTAAAGCTTCCGAAATCTCAAAAATATTTAAAAAGACAGGTCAATAATGGATTTAGTTGATTTGCTGGCAAGGAACACTTTAATGAAAAATAAATCTGATGTTCTATCAGATGATTAAAATGTCACACCTGAATTATATTACAGATCTAGCAACATAAATGACAATCAAAAAGAACATTCTGTCACCTCAGAAATGTTTAAAATTATAGGACATGTATTAGAAGTTTTAAACAGTAATGTATAGGTTTAAAGAGTTTTTAATAAAAATAATTTTTAAAAACATTGAAAAATATTGACAAAATGTCACATAAAGTTGAGTTAAAAATATATATATATACCCAAAAGTATATAACTTCAAGTTTGAACTCTGTTTTGAAATGAGCATGTTAGGCATTTAAAGGTATTTGTATACAGTATGGATATTTGTGGGGTACTTCGAGCTAAACCTTAGCTCTAAGATTCTTATCCATCTGAACCGACAGAGGTATGAAGTTACTATATGCTGCCACTTTGGAAACTTGACCATGTAGAAGATTCAGAATCCATTCAAGGCACAATTACTTGACTTTAAATAATAAAGGATTACCTCTTTTAACTAATTCAGACAGAAATCTCTGTGCAAGAGGAGACAAAAATGGACAGATGTCCTTTATCCTGGAAGGAAATCTTTAGGAATCCTATCAGGCAGGATGGCAGACTTTTGCAAGTGATGATTTTGCTTGCAATTCAGCTGATTTCCATTTATGAACTTCCTTTTATCTACTTAGAAAATTCCGTACAAGAGAAATATTTTCAAGATAAGTATTTTCAAGGTTCTCTGACATTATTATCTTTCCGTAGATAAACCTGCCAACAAATATCTTATCCCTTCTAGAAACTGCTGTGTAATTATGTAGCTGCAAAAGTTTGGAAAGTTAGATTTCAATGTAATAATTACTGAGACTCCGTGGACTTTTAATCTGTCAATGATATATTAGAAAAAGTAACTATGATTAATTTGTTTATGGAAAATATTATTCTCTACTCCTATTAGAAGTACATAAAGGCAATAAACAAATCTTTTTAAGCTACAGTAATTCTTCATATAAAGCTATTTTCGATCTTATGCATTATATATTTATTCCTACTCATGTTTTGCCCCTGCCAAGACTTGTCAGAAACACCTGGGAGGGCTCATGTTCTCAGCTCACCTCAGAGCAATCTTTATATTTTTATGAGCTTGTGCTTTATTGGTCCTTCTGAAAAGCTGCAATGGAACACAGTAAAAGTTTGCCTGTTGTTTTTGCATGCATAAAGCAATGGGTATTTGGAGAGGTCTGAGTGCATGGCAAGATGTTACAAAGACAGGATACAATTATTTTCAGCTACAGCAATGTGTCACAGTTTTGCCCCAGCAGAAAGCCAAGCACCACTCCGATGTCTACTCCAGAAACAGTTTTATCATGCTACCCTGTTAACAGTACTTATTTAAATAATAAATATCTGAAACTTGGTTAGTTTTTTAAAACTTAGGCACCTACTGGGTGACTTCTGCATTTTCAATCTGGAAAGGTCTTCTCTGGTAAGTTTTATCACCTTGTCCCTACCTCTGAAGCAGAAAAGATTACTGTCACCTACAGTGAGACACATGGTAAGTCCCGTGAAGGAACTGTTGATCACATGAATAATTTCATAGATAGATAAGAAATATTCCTCCTTATTTTAAGAACTGTGATCAGTTTGAGACCAACACTGCCCGACTGACTTGCTAGTGAAACTATCTTAATGCTTATAGGCTTTTCAAATAAAAATGCAGCGGCTTTTTAGGACTTCACATTACATACGCATTTCAAAGAGCAATTACGGTCAGATGGTGCCTGGCCTCTGTAAAGCAGCAGAAAGGATCAATTCCTCCGTATTGTCTCTTGTACACACATTAAGAAGAACAGCAGCTCCAATCCTGAGTAACAGCTGTTCTTCCTGCATTTTCGCCCCAAGAGAAGCCTTCGGGAAGGCTCCCAATCCTTGGGAAGACAGAAGGAAGTAAGTTTTCTGGTCTCTTTTAACAGATGTTGCTTGAGGTGTGCATTATCTGCATGCTGGGCTTTTGGGAGGTCACTGAAAGGACAGGGATTTTTCTTAGGGATTCAAAAGAACAGAAGGATGTAAACTGGCATGCTGGGTCTGCTAAAATACTGTTTCTTGTAAGAGTCAAGTGTAAATATACCTGACCTTCCCCTTTTTGGATGTTCCTGCATAAAAAAATCTGCGAGAAAGTCAATCTCCTGCTACACTAAAAAAGAGAAAGGAAAATGGGAAGGAAAGAGGCAATTTCTTGTTCTATGACTATGTGAAAGAAAGGACAGCTCATCACTTCTACAGAAGTTACAAACATTAGCATAGTCTTTACCCTCAAGGCCAATGAGACAGCTCAGATTGACAATGAAAACCTCCCACAACAAGCAGTAAATACAGGTTCAGCACTTTTAGGACAGAGGTTCTGGGACTGACAACCCAAAAGATCCATCAAAAATTTACTGAAGCTGGCAGTAGGGCAGCTTTTTTCCTCAAATGGGACTACAATGAAAACCCAAGTGCTCAAACCTTTCTAAGAAAAGCAATGACGTACATGCATTTTTTTCTGAATGGACCCCTTCCATCTCTATCATCTCCTTATGACAAAAATAATTTTGTGGCAAGAACTTTTAGAATCAAGAGAAAGACTTTAAAGACAATGAGAAAATACAGCAAATCCTGTAACACAGCAAGTGAAGGGAGAGCAAGTCACTTTGGGATGCTATTTTAGGACAATGTTTTTATTAATTGAGCTCACAATCACAGAGCATCTGTCAGCTATGGCAAAACGTTAAGGGAGAATGAATGAAAGATTGTACTGTAGAGAAAAAAATAATTCATAATGAGCTGAATGAATTATCTCCTGCAGACCCTCAGAAGACTAGTAGATTGTATCATAAGAAGAACGAACTAAATGTGTTCATACACCCTGGGCTGGAAATGAGCACAGACACATCTGGCAGAGTCAAGGGAAAGAAATCTACCTTGTGCTTTTATTCTCATGGGCAGTGCGGATTGACTTTTAGGTGGCTGAAACCAGAGATCTAAATATTCATGAAAGAATCTATGCTAATGTAGGCAAGCCCCTTCTGAGACAATGGAGCATTTCTAGGTGTACACATTCCAAACGTGCTCATTTTTCATGATTTGGACAATTTAGCTGAATATATTTTTGCTGGAAATGTCATTAACAGCCTACTTAGATTGCTTTTGTTCCTTATTTTTTACTTAATTTTTTAAATTATTTGACAATGAAACCAAGGAGCAGAAAATAGAGAACTAGACTATGTAACTGTTTTTCAAGAAGTACCCACCAAAATACACACATCCTGAAATTCAGGTTTCAGACGTGCATTTTTCCTTGTACAGACCTATAGTGAATAACATTTGCATGTAATGTGATTTTTATATGAATTTTAAGCCACTAATAATCTAAATAATATTCTTCTGTCCCAAGAATCTTTACACCCAACTGGAAGGATTCTGTGCAATCATAGCTAATGAATATTTTGACATGGAAATCACAACAGAATAGCTTTAACTTTTATTCTTGGAGGTGTTTTGAATTTTTCTTGCACCTCTAACCATATAACTATTTCCTATGCATCCCAGAGATTCCTACTTAATGCTCTTTAATCATTTCTCATTTGTTATGAACTACAGGAAAAGTGAATGCTGCCCTTTCATAGTCCATGCACTTCTTGTGCCAGAATAGCCAGATAGGAACATTCTTCAGCTGAGTCCCAGGATGTGTGCATTCACAGTACAGCACCAGATTTCCACTGTCAGTTATACCACAGGTGGATGCTATAACACCAAAAATATACCACACCACTGCTGACTGAAGAAGAAACTGAATAAGCTCCAATGCATTCCTAAGAGTTGCAGTAAAGCAGTTCCAGAGCTGAGTAACTGCTCTGTGGCTGCTGCAATAACCAGGAGAATTCTTACTTCTGCAGACAAAGCCTGCAGCAATACAGTGGTGAACTGGGACTGCAGAGTTCACTCATCTTTTCCTTTCCGCTTGTTAAGAGCAGCTATTTTATTTTCGTATTTCTATTCAGTATCTTTATCCTCTAATACAATTATACATTGGAGATCAAAACACAGGCGAAAATGTTTCCTTAACAATACCAAATCAATTATTAAAACTGAAGTTGTTTTTATTGTGTTGGCCTCAGATACTTACCAAGCTTATGACTTTCCTCTAATTGTGCCCGAGGAATTAAAAATGTGATGCTAATGTGCAATTCTGTTATTAAGATACTTTATCTAATGACACTGAAATTAAATATTTTGTGTGTGTCTTATCCCTAAAAGTCAGGTGTATTTTTTATTTTCCAGGATAAAGCAATACTAGTTTTACATTCCAATTAATGGAATTAATTCCAATTAATGTCAGCTTTGTATCAGACAGTTTGCAGTTGAACACTTCCTTCTCTGCTTAGATGCTTACATGTCTCCCTTGGCACACGTCTGCTTCCCTGTGGCACCTAAACATTTCTCCAGTCAATGATACAAGTCAAAGCAGGTTATCAAGTGCTGTGGCTGAGGCTATGAAGGCAAGGAAGGCAAGGAAGTAAAAGATGATGAGGTTGTCCTATGTCTTTAAATTTCTTCTTATTACTTTCTATATTTCCTCTTTCCTATCTTACAAAATCATTATAAAATCATCAATCATCCTGGCCCCCAGATGCTAGGAAGCAGATACTAGCAAATCGCTGTGTCTCAGGAGAGGCTGTGCTCAGAAACACCATCAGTGTGTTTGCCCAGCAGACCAACGCTGCTCGGTACAGGATGCTTCTTAGCCGCATCTGCCACAGGATAAAGTTATAATTGAAAAGCCTCCCATGAGCTGCCATACAGTATTCACCGAGACGCTGGGCAAAAGAAAGAGGCTGACCTAAAAATCACTCATGCAAGAAACTTGTAACTATGTACAGTGTTCTTCTCCCACACAAACAAGCTTTCTCTCCAGATCTTTTTTTTCCTTACCGGCGAAACCTCTTGCAATCCTAGCATGATTCATTGTATTGAATAACATAATATATATGATTAAAAGTTTAATGATGTTTTGATACAAAAGAGCATTTGCATAATTACAATGGGAAGACATGAAGCTAATATTAAATTGAAAAATTTGTCACTCCTTCTATACATTAAATCCAGCTAATCTTTCACAGAGCTTCTGCAAAGGTTTCCTTGAACTCTGCCAGTGTTTGCTCTGGTGTGAACTGGGTTCATCCCTCTAAATTATGATAGCTGCCAGCAAGTTTAAATTATTCACAGTTAATGAGGTATAGGAAAGCCCTCAGCACTCCTGAGGTTAGAAGCACAGACACAGTTTTAGATTGGTACTCTGTCACCTGTGAAGGCATGATGCCTCTATGGCCACTAACCAGCCCTAAATCGATAATCTGCCACTGCAGTATGGAATAGTAATGGCTCCGAACCCCACAGTTCAGGCCACACTGTTTGGGGGATCCTGTAAACGGAGAAGGGGATATATTTCCTGCTAGAGAGACAACAATCTAATGCACTCCCAGACTAAGAAATTATTAAATGCAATGTTTAAAAAAACCCCTTATGACCAGCTTCTGACCTAATTTATACTGGTACCAATCTACTGTAGCTTCATGGTAATTCATTAACCAGTATTTTTTTCTGCAAGGTTACAGAGTAGGTATGAGATACATCTGTCAGGAAAAAAAAATCCCACTCATTTCTAGGCATGGCCACTCAGGTAACAACTGCTTTATCTACCACAGTATCTACTGGATATAGTGATCAGCCAAACCTGTGGGCTGCAGATTAGTTATTCCAATTCATGCACAAATTTTGCATTGTAACCCAGGACTTTGAAGATACTATGATAATTATCTGTTCCCTATGTGCTGTCAGCACTGAACAGTGCCTCACCCATCTGCTGTTTCCTTCAGTTTGAGCACTCCCGTAGGACTTTTGCCACATTTTCCCTCCCCAAGCATGGTGATTTTCTACAACAGATCTGGTCCCCTGAGATGGTGAAATTTTACAGTAAAAGAAAAATCCTCTGAATGCAAGACATTATACTTTCACTGGTACCAGAAAAAAGAGAAATGAACTCACTACCTGAAGATCATATTGACAAGAAACTGNAAGAGAAGAGAAGAGAAGAGAAGAGAAGAGAAGAGAAGAGAAGAGAAGAGAAGAGAAGAGAAGAGAAGAGAAGAGAAGAGAAGAGAAGAGAAGAGAAGAGAAGAGAAGAGAAGAGAAGAGAAGAGAAGAGAAGAGAAGAGAAGAGAAGAGAAGAGAAGAGAAGAGAAGAGAAGAGAAGAGAAGAGAAGAGAAGAGAAGAGAAGAGAAGAGAAGAGAAGAGAAGAGAAGAGAAGAGAAGAGAAGAGAAGAGAAGAGAAGAGAAGAGAAGAGAAGAGAAGAGAAGAGAAGAGAAGAGAAGAGAAGAGAAGAGAAGAGAAGAGAAGAGAAGAGAAGAGAAGAGAAGAGAAGAGAAGAGAAGAGAAGAGAAGAGAAGAGAAGAGAAGAGAAGAGAAGAGAAGAGAAGAGAAGAGAAGAGAAGAGAAGAGAAGAGAAGAGAAGAGAAGAGAAGAGAAGAGAAGAGAAGAGAAGAGAAGAGAAGAGAAGAGAAGAGAAGAGAAGAGAAGAGAAGAGAAGAGAAGAGAAGAGAAGAGAAGAGAAGAGAAGAGAAGAGAAGAGAAGAGAAGAGAAGAGAAGAGAAGAGAAGAGAAGAGAAGAGAAGAGAAGAGAAGAGAAGAGAAGAGAAGAGAAGAGAAGAGAAAATTATGCATGTTTTTTTACATGCACTGTATTTTTGTTGTACATTATGCTATTACTTTATCCTGAGACAAATCTCGAAGGCTTGCTATCTGTGGATAGCAGATGGAAAGGATGAACACACGAGCAGCACTGCCTTTATTCTTTTTAGTAGCTAGAAAACTTCCTGAAGTAATATATATGTCTTGTTCAGGTATTCATAACTCATTTCTGATGTGCTCTGAGTAGTTTTCAAGTTAGAAACAAACCTACATGAAATGGAGCTGAATGTACATTTCCTTTTCAGTGAAGATTTATTCTTCTGAGAGGTTCACTGGAAACCTTGGGACCATTCATTCAGCACTGCTGAGAATGTGAACCTTTTTTTACTTTGTGGAAAAGAAGTGACCATGGAGATACACAGGACTTTGATGCTAAAACTGACTTTTAATAATTACTTAGATGAAGAAAAAACCAAATCTACTACATGCATGAATAGCCTTATCTTAATTGCCATAAAAAATGAAACTAGGCCTTTTTGTAGTCCCTCAGACTTCCACATATTCACTGTAAAAAGTTGTATTTGTGGTACTTGCAGGCAGCTGAAGCTCAGGAAAGCCAATTAAGATGAGTAGAGCCAAATGGACACATTTTGACACAGGCAAGGACAGACTGTGAAAGGATAAATGCTTTGATCTGAACCCCAGCCCAAGTAAGAGGGCACATATAATGAAACTTCATTTCAAAGCACTGGATCTGTCATTAAACATCTACCAAGAAAAGGAGACTGGGTTCCATCCATCTTGGTAAAAATATGAGGATCAGCACTGTGCCAGTTCAAGATTTTGGATTATCTTCACATCTGTGTCTAGAGTGAAATGAGACAATACTGTGACACTAATGGAATACTGAAATAAATTTTATTAAATTTGGAAAAGTCCTCCTTTAACTTCAGAACCTGCTATTGTTACTGCAAATTTCACTTAAAAAGGTTTCCTCTGTGCTCTTTTATAGAGTTGCATGAAATGGCCTTGAGCTTGCGTAGGGTTTCTGGAATGTCTTTTTTTTCAGTTTTAGGTTTCCTTCTCAAGAACTCTTACTTATACCATTCTGCTCTCTCTCTGTGTAGCCAGTTCTGTTTCCATGTGCATGCGGGTCTTCCTGAAACCCCTGAACTTCAGGAGCAATATGAATATGCATCCACACAAACACACTGAAGAAACTCGGCACGATTTCAGCAAGGGTTTCAGAGGGCAGTGGGTAGGTGATATCCCTCACAGCTCACCACATTGCCAAAAAAAGCTGAAAGCACAGAACTGTAGCACCCAGAAAGGTTAATCACCTGACACTTTTCAGGAAGGAACAAAAGCACATCTCTGAATTTTTATGACTTTTTTACAATTTAACACAGTTTGTCAATTGTACAAAATGAGACACAGGGCTGAAGTCATACCTCGTCATTAGTTCTAGCAGTCTGAAAGTGTCTTTCTCCCTAAAGGTCTAGCTACTCCCTACTAAACACTGTTCTTCCACAGTGGTTTGACCACTCTGGATTACGAAAACATGGAATATTTCAGTTCTCAATACAATATCCATCATGATGGAGCTATTTAAGTATATTTTAACAGACTAACTAGGTGAACTTTTAGATTTTGTTTTGCCCATGAAACACAAGGTAACATAAGTCCACAAAGGTGAACTGTACTTGCGAGTCAGGTACTTAATGACTAGTATGGGTAGTCAAAAATATTTTTAATAAATAATAGCTATTCCAAGCATCAAAATTCAAAAGATAAGTCTACAATCATAACATTGGCTTTAAAGCCTTCACAGGAAGAAGGGAATAGGATTTGTCATCTTCATCTTATTGAAGTAGTAAGGTACTGACTTGTCAAACTTTTATTTCTAAATTACAAAATATAATAATAATAATAATAATAGCTTAAATTCTAAGTAATCAGATTAATTCAGGAGCTTGGTTCTGATTTTTGATGGAAGAAGAACAAGAGGGATGGGTATTAAGGATTCTTGGTAAATCATGGGACCTGTCATATATTTGGGGTGTGTGAAATGTTACATCATTTGATTTTTAGTTAGAAATACATATTTGTTAATGTTATATTAACTAATAGATTACTAATTGTCTCTTATGGACATCGTCTTATAAAAAGGCATCACAGAACTTGATAGTAATCAGAATCAGCACAACTACTTTACAAATAGAAAAACTGGGACAAGAAGGACTGAAACACCTTACAATGGCAGCATCCAGTACCACCATAATATTGAGCATATATGTCAAAAATCCTATATAAGTATTCCTTACCCAATAGTATCCCAAAAGAGGCATCTCTACGCCTAAACATTTTACTCACAGACAGAAAACTGTCCATGTTAAATAAAATGCAGGTTGTTATTAGGTGCAGTATCTTGTGATTTGGCCACACATCTTTTCTAAAAGTCTTGTTTCAATGCTTAGCACAAACCATCTGATAAGAACCATTTTCTACAAGCTTCAGATCTGATCTAAATAAAAATACCTGTCCATATTGTCCTTCTGAATGTGTAAATCTTTCAGGCTTTAAATATGACTGAAAACGCACCCAACCAATTCTAATTGCTTGACTCTGTTTCTTTGACACCCAGCCACCCAACAAATTCAGTAAGGGCAAAATATAAAAAGGGAAAAGTAGAAAGGGACATTTCAAGGTAATTATTAGATTCATTATTTATTTGCCACCAAGACAGAGAAAATCATCGGAAGAACCAGCCATAGCACAGTTGTTGCTAGTTTAGCAATGTGATATGCCAAGATCCCCCTTTCAGTAACATTTCACTGCCTTTGCCCTGAGCAAGGGAACAAAATGAAGGGGTGGCATATCATTAAACTGAATTTATCAAGTAGAACACTATCAGGATTTAGTGTAAATGTTTGGCAACCAACACCTAAATTTTATGGTTTAATCTTGGGAAGACTTATGTGCAAACTTAAATTTACTTAAAATGCTTAAAGTTTATACCATGCATAAATCTTTGAGATCATGTCTGAGTCATCCTTTTAATGCTTGTGATATAAAACAATGCGTGACTATATAATGTTTCACTGTCGTTATTTCTGGAATAGGAGCTTTATCTTGAGAGCTCACTCTGACCACATGGGGCTGACAAGGCAAAATTTCCAAACCCACACAAGAACACTTCACACAGAAAAAGCTGGACATTAGAATAAGCAGAAGTTTCAGAATTACAGCTCATGTTTACAAATTTCAGTCATTCTGACATGTAAGATCATTTGGCTGATTATCTGCAGGTTACAACTCTTGCCTAGCTATGACCTGTCACGTATGACAAGGCATTAAGTTCTGAAAGTGAAAAAAATTTGAATGGAAGGAGGACTATACAAAATAAAGCATAAAAATCAGCTTATACTTGTAAAGACTCGACTGTACTCTGAAAAGACTGTATTCACAGACAGCTTCCGTTCATTATGGTGTGTGTTTCTAATTTCCCACTGCTGACTCACAGCAATTAAGCTAGGAAACATAGGCAAGAGAGGGAAAGACTGGCAGACAATTCACAGTTGGCAGATAAGCTTATTCACAGGGGTTGAATTTGGCTCTAGGGGCAAGAAATGAGGTGTCATGAAATCCTACAAAAGGAAAGTTTTCATGTCCTTTAATTTGAAAATTACAGGAAATGGGAAGAGGTGTATGGAATAGTTAGGCTGACAACACTACACTTTTAGTTGTAGCAGGCAAAGCTATAAGAAAAACAAGCAGACAAAACCAGAAGCAAGGTGTGTAAAGCATTGGTTTTCTGTCCGCCCTGAACGTTTCTTTCATGAGGGACTAATAGCTGCCACCTACAGCAAGGAAAAGATTTGGGTAAAAACCGGCATTGTTCTGCCAATATTAAAGCGACACGTGCAAAAAAAACCCAACCTAAGTGTAAAATTGCAGTAGTGCATAGCACAACAGAATTTGAATCATAAATGGGGCTTATGTATTTGATCTCATGAGATAAATACTCAGAGACATCAAGTTTTTAAGAATTAGGCAAATACACACCCAGAGAGGCTTGGGTAATTGTCATAGTAATTGCAGACACATTTTCAAACCTGTAACCTTGAATCACGTAAGGTTTTTTTTTCTTTATTCATTTAAACCAACTGTGGAACTAAGTGGGCTCAGTACAGAAAGAGAAGACAGAGAAGTTTCTGACGCTCGGTTGTAGCCGCCAGACCTATGTCGGCACGGTACCCGCTCAGACCTAGCTGGTGGCACATCACAGAAATGCAAGGGCCCAAAGGCACTGCCTGTAACAGTGAGCTGGGACAACACATCGGTACCATTTTCATCACTCTCATAAGCATGACCATGGCAAAAATTAATAGAACAAAATGTTGCTTCAGCTTTTACAGCCATCTACATTTCAGTAGCATTTAATACTTCGTCAGTTGTAACCAGTTGCCAAGGTATGTATTTTTCTTGGGCAAATGTTTCCTAAATTGTGAGAGGAGAACACAATTTGCTTCATAAACCAAACTCTTTACAACTCACTTTGTCCATTAGGCATCTTCTATTTTGTTTTTCAGTAAGTGCACTTTAGCAAAGGAGCAAGTACCATGCATGTTACTGGTATTTCAGACCACCAGTGAGTGATACTAAGTGCTTTGTGTTGTAAGATCATATGTGTTCAGGAACACTAAGGTTACTTTATGTTAGAAATGGTCCTTGCTAGAGGTAGTAGCGTAAGCATCATTAAGGTATGAAGTGCAAACTACTGGTCTGGGCAAGACTTCCAGGACAGGTGGGCCAGCCTTGAAGTCTGAGAGCTTCCTCTAGCTGAAGCAAGAAGCAATTATTTCCCACTTTGTCCTGAGCATTTAGAACAAAACACAAAAGTGAAATAGATCTCTGATTGGTAGTGAAAAGAACTAAATGCTAGTGGAAACATGGCACAGGAACAAACATGATGTGCCTAGTTTTCTAAGTAAAAGTGTCTGAAAAAATATATTAAATTAAAATAACTATATATGTAAAGCTTACAAATATTTTTACAATCAATTGCAGAAATGGGTGTACCATTTTTTGTTTTGCAGACTATGTTAATGCCCTTCACCATCCTACTGCCATTTAGAACTTCCAAGCGCATAGCGATACAGCAGACTTTATCATTCTCAAGGTCAGATGCTTTTCTACTACCAACTAGACTTTAAAAAGCACTACTGCTCTGTGACAATAAACATCTTTGACTGTGGTTTCTCTTTCACACTATGAAGAAAACATGAAGGTGGGAAATCCCATCTCTCCTGAATTCTGTGAAAGCCCTTGTAGTTCTCGTTACTGGTCTCTATCGTTTGCTTAGAATTTTTTCTATTCTCCTACTTGTCATGCTGTCATTGATCCCATAACAAGCTTGTTCTAAGTTTATAAACATCTACACTTAACACTCTTTTTCACTGTCACAAACATTACAGTGTTTACTCATTCTAAGTGAAAAAGATACTATATTCTATTTTTAATGAACATTCTCCAGTGAAAGAATTTCAATGTTATTGGTCATGGTCCTCAGAATGCAAGACAGGAAATCACAGAGACATATGAAGCCTGAAATGCTATCGACTACAATAAAATCATTATTTACTCTCATTTCTACTAGAAGAGTGTACAGAGTTACAGCTAAAGGATAAAAATATCCTACCAGTCCAAACATGTCAAGAGTTTGTAAATTCAGTGACTGTTGACAAAAAAAACCCCAACCCTAGGAAGTAAAAATTATGAACATTTAAAATTAACCCAGTTCTCAAGACCTAAAAATTCAATACTGGGACTAGAACAAACTGTTCACTGTGAAGTATTTATGAAGGAGAGAAAATAAAATTAAAATCCTTCAAATAAATTATGAATTATTTTCTCAGCTCTTTTCAGGACACCAAGTGATGTGCTTTGGTGTCTCAAAGTTTTCTCTGCTTTAAACATAAAATATTATCATATTTTAAAATTTAATGAACAAGTCATAAAGATATTACAAAGGATCTGTGAATAACAGTTACTTCAAAAGTATTTTATGTAGGTAAAGTTTAATGTTGGCTTTAAAATAAGTAGTTTATCATTTGCCAACAAAATCACCTACCTTTTGTTGGGGAGACATTTTCTTTTGGGCAAGACATACTAAAACCTAGGGAAAAAACATAGTTTGTAAAATTATTTCCAAAAGTGTATGCAGACATTGATTTCCAGGCCTCATGCTTTTATGCGCCAGCATTGAAGGTTCAAATATTAACAGAAAAATATATTCTATCTTTATATATAACTAGAGGAAACACCACTATAGGGTGACCAGTATTCATACACTTTTATGGGCATTTGCTATTTGATATTGATCTTGCTTGGTCTTCAGGCCTCTCTCTAAATACCAACACTATCCATATATATCTCTGACTAAATACCCACTCCACATGCAAAAAAAGGGGCTGCTGGCTGCTGTTATGGACAGATACTGGCCTACACAGACATTTGGTTTGATGCAGCACAATCACTATGCTCTTTTGTAGTGTAAGTTTTAAGGCAAGGTGTACTCCATTTTCCTTTCTGACACTTTCCACCATCAGATCTCCCTTTTGATACTTTCAAACTCTATTGCTTCTAAATGGCTAAGCAGTTCATTTCGTATTACATTATGATGAGTTAGGTATCACTTTTAAGACCTATTAAAAAAATTACAGTTTCATTCAGATGAAGTTTTACACTTCAGAGCACGAGCTTATCCCAGATGAAATAGAGTTAATACTAAAGGAGGTAATCTCATTATCTTAAAATAGGTATGCAACTTCAATCCCTTCAGGTTCCTTTGGAGCACTCCCTCTCCACCAACTATACAAAACTAAACATGGAGGCTTGAAATCTTATTAATGTTGGATACTTAAAAGTGGCCTGAAGTTTGCAGTGTGAAGCTTCACTATGCACACATTCATGCCACAAGCATGATACAGTTGCTGGTATTTAGCAAAACCTGAGGAACAGACAAAAAAAAAGTTTTAAAACCAAATTTAATAATTAGGATAGCCAACATTCAGTGGCTTGAAATTAGTAGTGAAGAAGGCCTTATTTGAACTGTTACCTAAATGCAACAGCACCATAGCTCCAAAGCCATCAATTCTCAATAGCAAAACTTTATTTCAGATATTAAAATTATATCTGTGTACTTAAAAAACAAAATATTGGGAGGTGGCTGAAAATTGCTTCTAGATAAATATTTCAGATATTAATAATATATTAGGGCTGTTGTTTAAATTTTGTATGTTGCGCTACCCATTATTACTTCTTAATTATATTTTAGCACCAGCAAGTAATTAATTTTCATCATACTTTTCTACTTTAAAGACTTCAAGAACCTGAAGGCATTCTGTGAAAGCTTTGAACTTTCACTTTCCTTTGTACTTTCCGCTTCTTCTCCCTATTCTGCTGGTTCATACTTACTTTTGAAAGACATAGCAAAAAAGTTGGAAGTAAAAAAGACAGCTCTAGCACTGCTAAAAACAATATGGTATTGGAGTAAACAGAATGAAAAGTAAATCTTTATAAATATAGCTAATGAAGGCAACAGAGACTGTGGTTGAAACAATTGAGTAAATTGCTCTTTGGTGACACTGTTGTCACTAAAGCTTTCATCTCATCGCCAAACCTACTAAACTGAATGTCCTTGGCATTCCATTTTTCTAAGCGATGAGTTATATTAATTCTCAAGTGGACTTAGATTACTAAACCCTGATGTTTTGCAAATTTCCCCCAGAATCTCATTCTTTTCATATGAGAACTTTCCCTTTCATTCATTATAGACCTCTTGGAAACAGAAAACATTAACTAATCCCAACTAGGACTGTCATTTTGTATATAAACAAAATCACCCAAGTATCTTAAATTTTAATCTTCTAAAAGGAAAAATCCCCTGAGTTTATTTCAGAGCATTTCCAAACAGCCATGACTACATGATACCCAGGTGTAATACCCAGCTTTCTGTAGCAGCGCGGGTAATATCTTCCAGAAGTATTGTTATTTAGGAACAGGATGTAGTTTTCAAATGCCAGTGCCAAGACTTGACATCAACATATTTTACTCTGGATCACTGTTGGTGATAACACTTACTAGTGACGTAGTGTACCAGCTTAGCTATATTTTGTATATTGTTTTATTTAGTAGTGTTACTTTTAATGTAAAGCATGTGCCCGGCTATAACAATGATCTACTGCTGTTGTTAGCTAAGCATTTTTAAAAAGCACCCATCAGTGATATTAACAGCACTACTATAATTTCTTTTCATTAATGTATAAGAAAACAGTCAAGTTTCAAAGAATTAGAGAAGGCAATGGGTCAGCAGCAAATATATCCATTGCCAACAGTTTGCTTTCCCAGCGCCAGTGAAGAAATGACATATGGACAAAACCATACAGGCTGCTACCTGGCAACTGGGTAAGTCCACAAGAAAGAGGACATAACCAGTGTTTGCCATGTAAGGCTGTTGATGGGTTCCTGAAGAGACACAAGGACTAAAGAAGGAAAGGTGAAGAGAAATCTTGTTATTGATAAACGCAAAGAGGCAAGAGCAATAATCTTGGACTTACTGTTCTTTGTAAAAAGACAGCTGACTCCTGCACAGACAGGGAAATGAAAGCGGAAGGCGGAAAATGTGATGTATGCATAAAAGGTCACTTTAAATTATTTGAAGCATGAATACCCAGATGAGGTGCCACGATGTACATGCAGAATGTTGTGCCTGGCCTATGAGGAAATAATGTCACACGCCGTTACTCCCTGTGAAGATGCAGCTGCTATGGATTCGTTCATATTGCGAACCACAACAAGTCACACTTGTTCACTGCCAGCTTCCGCTGCGAGATGTGTCCCACTCCACAAACACAACTCCAGGGCTCCGACAGGAAGGGTGTAATCCTGGGGAAGAATAAGCAGAAGCAGCAGGAGTGTGGCACTGCTCCTCAGAGAAGGAAGTTGTACTCCTGAAGACAAGCACCGAGCACTCACAGCGCAATGGGCTGTCGCAGTCACTGAAATAGCACGCTTGCTTGGAAATTAGATCAGCACAGCTGGGATGCATTGAGCAACTCAATATAAGTGCTTCTGCATCATGGGATTTTGTTTCAAAATTCTCTGATTTCAAGAATAATTTTGAAACAAGAGAGATTATTCCCAAACCAAAACATGCTGTTCTTTCCACTGCCCATGTCTGCCATTATAGGCACTTAGTGTGCCTGCTGTGCTGAAGAAGGCGGCATTTGATGGCATCAGTTCTGCCCACATCATCTGTCATTGACTGGATATTTCACTTCCACAAATTTAGCAAGCTGATGAGGGTACTGCTATCCCTACCATTGAGCTCTGATGAGGCAATGAATGCTATAGCATTGGCTGTTCCTTCAACTACATGTCGTAAAGTCTGTGCTTCGTCTGTGTAGTACTTCATCGCCATCCTCATTATGCACCACCACCACATGGTGCCAGATCATGTCAATCTACCTGTAGCAGGTCTGGAGATTCACTTCCCTCCTTAGCCAACCAAGTTCTAAAAATGACCACCACATCCACCACCAGAACATGTTCTCCCTGAACATTAAGAAGAAAAACTTTGAAAAATTAATCAGAAGGGGAAAAATCACACTGATTGTTGCCAACCTGAGCCATGTTGCAGCATATCCAAAAAATTCTGAGTTTGAAAGCATATCCAGACGGGTTTGATAAATGAGTGTATCACTAGACAGATTATTCTGTGTGACATGCAAGATGCAATCCAAGAAGCTGCTGTCTTGAATCTGCATTGATGCCCTTGTGTTTTTCAAAAAGAACCCCCAGACTGTGGCAGACTCTTACTTGAAATGAATCAAGATTGCAAACACCTACTGTAGTAGTTCCTGCTCTTTGTCAGGCGTGACTAATGACTAACCAGGTCTGTCATATCCACAACAGACCTGCATTTCTAATGAATTTGAGGACTTTGCCAAAAACCTCACTCATTTAAGCTATCGCCATCAGGCTGAATAAATGATGCAGACAATTGAAAGTGCCTTAAAAAGAACTCCTGAAGGAGACTGGCCAACAAGGCTTGTCAGATCCTTCAGTCTCAGCAGATCATGTCCACAGCTGGTCAAGGGCAATCTCTCAACAGCAGTGCCCATGTGGACTCCACTTGCATCTCCATTGAATGTATGGGGGTTTTTATTCTGACATTGTGGCCCAAATTCACACCCCTGCTCTTCTTATTCTTGTTACTTGAGACACATGTTGCTCCTGTGCTTGAGTTAAATGGGAACTTGAGGTCTCCCAAGAAATGTGGTCAGTAGAGGTAGGTAGAAATATTGCAACTATGTGCTGTATGTCCATGTTATAGATTTGAGTATTTTATATACGTAGAAATATTTATCTACAAGGGAGACTACAAACTTTTTTACTAGAATGAAAGTTTACACAGCATGTAGAGTGATAATAAAAATGAAGATGGAAGAGCTAAAACTGTATTTAAAGACTGTCCCATTAGAAAACAGACACTGTGGTTTTTTTCACATTATCTGATTTAGAGGAAGCAAGCACTGTCCCAATGATTTATATTCTTCTGTCCTTATGGTGTTAAGCATGGAAATACTTGGGGCAATTGAGGAGACAATGCCACCTCTTCCAACTCCCACCCACTTTTTCTTTCAGTACGGGGCCCGTGCCAAATGTGTACTGATGAGATACATGCATTTCAGCCCCATGTAGTTTCAGAGCCAGGACAGATGAGGAGAATTTAATGCATGCCTCTTCACCAGCTGTTGGCAGGCAGGAGATCACTGCAGGAATAAGTAGACAGAAACAACAGACTTAACAGCAAATCAGGACACCTGCGCAGAGCCCTGTAGCAGGCTTGAGGAGTTGCAGCTAAAGGTGAAGACACAACTATTGAGGGTGAGCGTAAGAAAGAAGGAATAAAAGTCACTGTTCAGCAGGGTTGTTATTGATGGAAACTTTTGATAAGATTTATCTCTCTAAAAATTTTATTTAGACTGCTTCTTAAGACTAATTAAAAAACCTGAGGATCATGGTACAGAGTCCTTCAGAGCTCTTATTCCACTTCTGCCTTTCCCTTCCTCTTTCTCCATCCTGCTTCTCCTATTCCCGTCCTTCTACAACTTCTAGCCATACCTTCTACATCTCTGGTGACACCTTCATTGTATGGAGCTCACCAGTCCACTGGGGCAGCATCCATAAGGTGAGGCTGATCAGAAAGAACAGTCTGACCCAAGAGAGAGAGCTGCATCTCTGCTTTCTGTGCGTTCTGCGCACACTTTACAGGTTTGTAGCTGCTTAGGCATTTTGGTGACCCTAAAGGAATTAATATTACTTGAGGTGGATGCCTAGGTCTCTCTCTTCGCTTGTGTACAGCGAAATTAGCTCATCTAGTCTGAAGCAGCTGCATAATGACCAAATGTAGGCACTTAGCTTGTGTGAGGTGTTTAATTGCACCTTAGACAGCTAATTTCCCATCTTTCTGTCTTGGTCTGAAGCAATTTAAACCTTTTTAAAAAGAACATAGAGGAAATCTTACAACACACAGTCAACAAGAAGTTGCAAAAACACATGCTGGATGGGCACTGTTGGGGACAGTGATAGCAGATTAACCTTGACAGGAAGGAAGGGCAGAGGAAGGTGTAAAATGTAGTAAAACAGTTGCTTTTACCAGCAGTGCCTGGGGATGGGAAGGCTGAAGCCGGAAGAGTAGTTATGAATGCTGACAGGCTATGGGTAGGGATGGAAGAGAAAAGGCAGGAAAGGCAGATTAAACAAATGGACATAGATGAAAGGCAACTGGTTATGGTTGGGAAGGACAATGACTCAACCACTAAGAGCTACTCAGCAAGAGATAATCTTTGTGAACACACAGTTGAAACAAACTCATTATTTGTTTAAAAGCTGCATGAAACAAGTGTGAAAATAGGTCACAACAGCAACAGCCTGAAGTAGCATGGGAAAGATGAGCTGAGCACGTTCTGCTGAGAGGCAACGAGTCAGAAGTCTAAATCTGAGCAGCCGTCTGGGTATGAATTCCCAGCAGAGTGCTCTCATAACAGAAGTAAGGACATACACCCTCTCTCCATTCTTCTTTTTTATATAATCATTTGCTAAAGATTAGAATGAAAGTGTCTCGGAAACTGAAGACAAACAGTTCATTTTCAGAGAAGAAACTTTTTACTGACTTTACTGGTGGTTGTGAGCAGAGGAATTCTGAAAACTAAAGATCTAAATATGAAACACCTTCTTATCTTTATTGCCATATGTTCCAGAAAACAAATGGTACCTATAGTCTTACTAGCAACATCAAAGCATTTGAAATTTTAGTGGAAGTCTTACATTTTCCATTTTGCTTAAAGACACAGGGGAAGGTTCTTCAAAGCCTTTGGGAATATATCACAAGCACAGTTACATATATTAATAAGAAAATGCCTTGGTCTTGTATCAAAAAGAAGAGCTTGCACATTATAGTCAGAGTCCAGAGGGATATATGCAGGTAGGTTGAATTACAGCTGGACTAATAGGCAAAAATACTGATGCCACCCTATTTCCATTTCAACAGGAGCCTGATACTAAATGAAAAGTTGGAAATCTTTCAAAGGAAAATTTGCTTGGTATTTTAAAGGCAACTGTCATTTTAGCATATTATGTGGAACTAAAGGCCAGAGGAAAAGATTACTATTCAAAATCCTCTTCGGTTTTTTTTTCTTATTCAGATACTTTCTGGCAGAAATGGTGAAAATGTAGATTTTAACCTTTCAGATATCTACTTTACATGATTTCACTGAGTGTAATATTACACTGTCATATTTCTGTGTGAGGCAGTTAAAGATGTTGATGAAACAAATAGCATCTTATGATTACAGAGGTAATGCCATTGATTGACCATTAATTCAATTATAGATGCTTCACAGAGAAAATCTGAAAGATTTCAAAGCTTTAACATGGTTAAAGTCATCCTGGGCAGACTGCTTTGACATATTGTTATTTCCATCATGAAAGTAACTAGAAAACTAAAAGCCTGTTACATCATCAAGTGGAAGCTTGATTAGATTTTAGATCTCAGAACATAACTCTAGTATGAATGACTATACTAAAGAGTTAAAATGTTGTACTTTTCTATTTAAAAAAAAGTAGTCCAAACCCTACTTATATAGTAATACAATTCACAATTTAATTTAAAAGCAACATGAGTACATCTTGTAAATGGATTTCCACTATACTAAAATAGTCTATAAATAGCCAACTCACAAGACACAGATTGGGCTCTGTGGCTGAGAATCAATGGATCTGACAGTGTCAATGATACCTTCTGTTAGAATAAAATAGAGTTTCAGAGCCAAAAATTGCATGTGTGAATATACGTGTATAATTGCCACTCCAAAACTCATGTAATGTTTAAGTGCTGAAAACAACCAATGGAATTTTTAAAATTCTGAATGTAGATGTGAAAATATCGTAAAGTGGAACTTAATTAATACTTGTTGTGAAAGGGTTCTGTAATAAAACCGTGTGAAATTTAAATCTCATGCTACTTCCTATTTATTGCAGAGTGCATCTACTTCACATAAAATTCTGAAGTGGACGGTCTTATCAATTTTGCGCAGAAGAATTATGTTGCAGGAATGGTTTAAATTTACTTTGCCCCAAAAGCCCAAGGCGAGCAAAACGTCTAAGTTAGTAGTAGGAATGTCTTTCTGCCACCAGAAGAGATAATGGATCCTATTACTAAAACGCAGCAGTAAGCCTAGTTTTGAAGTCACATACAAGTTATAACTTTAAAATTAGCATTTTTAATTTTATTCCTACTTTTAATATAGTTGCCTAGCAAATTGGTACATTTAAAAAAAAAATGTAAGGAGGAAACAGCAGGCAACAATCAACTCTTGATTATACGCTCTCGGTCTCTGAAGGGGTTGGATAACCTGGGTAACCAGAAACCACATATAATACAAGATACACGTGAAATTCAGCCATAAGAATGCACAGCAAGGGTGCAGCAGGAAAAGGGCAGCGTTGCCGAGGAGCGTGGAGCAGGGAGATCCCCCAGCTGGCACCCGGCAAGGAGTCAAGAACATAGCGTCTGCTCTGGCTGGGCATGCCTGTGCTCCACCTGAAATGAAACCAGCTCACGCAGAGCCAGCTCCGGTGTCTTCACATCAGCGGCATGCTTAAGCCTGAGACTGAATAATTCATCCTTGGATAACCAAGAGTTGACTATCAGGATGTGCTGAGTCCGTTTATTTAAACTGTCACCTGTAACAGTGGCTTTTCCCTCGCCATATGCTGGCTACTGAATGGGGTTCAATTCTTCGGGTTTACAGTTTAGCTGCTTATTCAAGACTAAATTAACATTTCTCAATAACGAACTTTTACCCAGCATTATAGATGTTGCTTTAGCCTGACAGCATGATACTGTTAGATCATATTTTTTAACCAAAAAAAAAGGGAGAAGCATGGAGAAGTAATTTCCATTGAATTGGCTAAAAGTATTTTCTTTCTAGTCTCCTTCCTATTTCAAATGCTTAAATGTATTAATGTAATTCCTCATCTTAGTTTTAATTCTGTAAAGCACTATGATTTCCAGTTACTCACATGCTTAGTGTAGCCCTTATAAATTTGATTTATATTTTTTTCTCTGATTGGATTACACAATATTTAAAGGAAATGGTAATCCCACATGTCCTAGAGACGATGTGAGCACTACATCATGTATTTAAAGTGCACTTAAATCCTCACGTGTGAGGGACTATAGACATAAGTATAATATTCACCAAGAGAAGTAAGACCAATTGCTGTTACAGCTCCTGTTAATATCATATTGCCATTGTCTCTGATGGAGAACAAACTATGCTGTAAACCTGTATGTTTAGCTTTGGTTAAAGGATCCAGAAACATTTTTACTACAAACTTTGGGAACAGCTATCAAACATACAATACGACTGAACAGTGCTGATTAATTTCCTGCCTAAATATTGTTTTGATGTTACTTTTTATTTACTCATGCAAAATGTAGAATAGTGACAGACTACAACCTAGAAAGGTCTTTTCACTCCAACACATGCTAAATTTGTAACTTCCCCTTAAAATCTCTAATATTTAATAAATCACATGATTAGTAAAATTCTTTAACACACAAAATACACTTTGCTTTTAAAACATTCAAATGTTTAAGAATTCTATGCAGCTAAATTTCCTGAATCACTACATTAAAGCTTTGCAACAATAAAATTCAAAAAGAAGGCAAACAGTTACTGTGTAAAAATTTGAAAATAGATTTTGAAACCAGGATGCTTTAGAACCAAATGTACAATGTAAAGTCATTTTAACCCTAATGTATGTAGCTGTATGGCTATCGTATTTAGTAGCACAGTTAAAAACATAATTAGACCAATACTTTTGTACAAAGAAATATGCTGCTATTATCTCAGTAGGAGATAACCCTGGCCTTTAACTTGAAATAACTCAGCAAGTTACCTTCCTGATAAACAATGCAATATTAATATCACAGCTGGGAGCAGTTCTCTGAACGCTCGCAGCAGGTATCAAATTTGTTGCTCAATTTTTGTTGGAAATGTAGCATTCCTTTCTAATGGGTATGTTTAGCTTCAAGTAAGAGGAATAAGTAGAGTTCAAGATATAATTAAAGTAATTATATATTAAGCTAAAGGAGAAAACAATCCCCAGAGCAGCAAATATTAAATCATGAAAAGCAAGAATGTTACAAATTATTCAAGCCATGTGTAATGGTATGATGCAAGAGTCTTAGTTATCAGTAGAATCAAGAGTTGACTGTGTCTGGATGAGCTGAGTCCATTTATAATGGTATAAATGGTGCCCGAGTCCACAAATAATGATTTAAAAATTGAAAGAAAACCCACAAAGACTTGGGGAAATGCTTGTGCATGCATTCAGTTTATTCTGAGAATCTAAGTTAAACTGTGTGATATAGTCTCATAGATAACCCACTTTATTAAAAAATAGTCCTCTATAAATAATAGTTGTCAGTGACAATCTTAAGCACTTCCTAGACTTTTAAATACAAGAAACACTGTTGTGAAGTGGAAAGGGTAAAAGTCTGACAAAGCCATTTCTTCTTAACATAACCACTCTACACCTTGCAGGACACCAGGTGAGAGGTTTTCTTTGTGACAAAGAACATATTTGGTAACAGACTGAAAATCAAATGTAATGCCAATGCATAGTAGGGCACTCTGCTCAATTTCTAGATTATTCCACATTATATAACCAAGGAATTTCGAAAACCAATTAACTGTACTTGTCATAAGATTTCCGTAACCAACATTATTTTCAGTTAGCGAGTTGTGATAAGTGTGTCTAAGTGTTCTGCTGTTCTTTTATTCTTGGCCTAATTTTACACATAGCTCATTCTGGCATTCATCATGACTGCTCTTCCCCTTCTGTTAACACCTGAGGTACAAGATCAGGGGTTTAGTGTACTGAAAAACTCAAAAATAGAAAACTATGTTCCCGGAGGAAGAACAAAATTGCACTCAAAATCTGGAAAATGCTGATTTTGTCTCTGATCTTTATGATGGTCACATGGCAAGGAATTTTGGTTTACAGTATTTAATTTTTAAGTGTTTTTTACATTGTTTCTAAAGTAGCTTCAGCAATTTCAAAGAGCAAAGAGATTTTATAGCTACAGAGTGCAATACTGCACCAAAACAGTCAAAGAGAAACTTCAGAAATCCCACAGTCAGCTGCTCTTATCTAAAGTTGCTTTTAATTCTACATAAAAAAAAGTGAGATTAATCAGAATGTCAGCTGTCCCACCTGTCAGTATTACTTGCTGATGGAAAAAACATAGCACAGAAAGTAGAGCCTGTGTACTGTAATATATTGACATTTTGCAGCACAACAAAAAACCCAGTCAGGGATTTTGTGTTGCCTTTTATAGAACCCTTCTTCCCAAAATTTCTTTTATAATCACAGAATCACAAGGTCAAAAAAGACCTTTAAGATCATCAAGTCCAACCGTTCCTCTCCTATGCTAAACCATGTCCCTAAGTACCTCATCTACCCTTTTTTAAAACACATCCAGGGACAGCGACTCAACCACCTCCCTGGGCAGCCTGTTCCTGGCCCTGACAACTCTTTCAGTCAAAGATTTTTTCCTGAGATCTAATCTGAACCTGCCCCTTGTCCTATCTCCTGTCACTTGGCTGAAGAGACCATCGCCCACCTCTTGGGCGGGTAATTAAATCTTAGCATACACACACACGCCTCCCCCCCCGCCCCCCATATATATAATATGTCTAAAAAGTTATTGGTAAAGGCCTCTATTCCCTGAAATATTTGCAAAATTTAAAAAAAAAAAAAAAAAAAGGTTTATATGGTTTATATTAATATAAAAATAATGCAAATAAACCAATGAAGACTGATTGTCGAAACATTTACACTGTATGACAAGGCTTGATCTAAAGCAACAAGAAAACGTACTTGGATAAACCCACTCAAGCAACCACTAGAACCACATGTCAAAGAAACACTTTATAGAAATGACATTTAAAAACCCAAGCAGCTCTCAATCACTCTGACCATGCTATCCTGGATCTCTAGGTTGTGAGGGCTGCAGCATGGTTGCAACATCACTGCCAAAGAAATAACAAAAAACCCCAAACCCAAAACCAAACAGAAACAAAAGAGATCAAGAAAAACCTTCCAGACAATAGAGGGTTCAGAGAAATCAATAAACTAAGATAAGAACATCATAAAAGGAGGACCAAAGAAGCGTGAAACGCAATGGGGTGAGATGTAATGCTACCAAGTGAACTGATCACTAGGCTAATGACAAGAAATTTCTCAGTTGGAGAAAACAAAGGAAAAGAAAGATATTACTATTTTAATCTGGTAAACTAATGTTATCCTAAAATGTGTAAATGCCAGAACGATAAAAATCACATCAAATGAACTCTATACAATTCTATCTTTCTTCAGAAAATGTACATTTAAGCACACAGAAAAAATATAATTGTTCTTTATAATGGAACAAGAAGAGTTATTTAAACTGAAGCAGTATCAGCACATAATAAAAGAATAAATTGATTCTGACTAAAGCTGAGTTTGGACATTTTAAAGTGGTCTCTAACCAACAAATGTAGTGATAGCGAACAAAGTGATAGGTTTTAAATTTGTATGGAGGTATTAGCAGGATGATGTACATTTATTTATTAAGGCAAAGGACTGGATCATTATCATGTGGAATGTCACTCCTCCTTTCCTACAAGCTAAACAGTACAGCTGAAAGTTGCACAGAGAGTGCAATGAAACAGAAAGCTCAGTGGGTTACTAGAGGAAATCTGTTATTTTATCTTTACTCTAGCTCTTACGATACAGAATGTATTCCTAAATGAGGACTGAAACTGCAAATAATCCACCTCATCTGATTCTCGGTGATATTTGATTGATAATTGTATTTTGCTTTTCAGTTAAAGTTTTGATAACATTTGGGTTAACCTGCATTTCCTACAAGAGGAGATGTAAGATTATATAAAAAAATTAAAAATTTACTACTAACATGCAGGAAGGCAGGCTGATTCTGCAACAAGAGGAAATAAAGGCACTATCACTGCACTTCCACACAGTTGCACTATAAAGAATTGAGAACCTCCAATCATAGAATCATAGAATCATAGAATGGTCTGGGTTGGAAGGGACCCCAAGGATCATAGAGCTCCAACCCCCCTGCCACAGGCAGGGCCAACAACCTCCAGGTCTGGATCTACACAAGCTTGCCCAGGGCCCCATCCAACCTGGCCTTGAACACTTCCAGGGACGGGGCATCCACTACTTCTCTGGGCAGCCTGTTCCAGCACCTCACCACTCTTTCTGTAAAAAACTTCCCCCTAATATCTAATCTAAACCTTCCCTCCTTTAGCTTTAGTCCATTCTCCCTTGTCCTGCCATTATCTACCCTTTTAAAAAGTTTAATCCCCTCCTGCTTATAAGTTCCCTTCAAGTACTGGCAGGCTGCAATGAGGTGCCCGCGCAGCCTTCTCTTCTCCAGGCTGAACAAGCCCAGCTCCCTCAGCCTCTCTTTGTAGGGCAGGTGCTCCAGCCCTCTAATCATCCTTGTGGCCCTCCTCTGAACCCTCTCCAACAGTTCCACATCTTTCTTGTATTGGGGGCCCCAGATCTGGACACAGTACTCCAGATGGGGTCTCACGAGGGCAGAGTAGAGAGGGACAATCTCTGCAGACCACCTTGAGTGCTGTGTGCAGTTTTGGGAGCCACCATACAGCGGGAACATCGAGGTGCTGGAGCAGGTGCAGAGGAGGGCAACTAGGCTGATTAGGGGTCTGGAGAATGGGTGTTATGAGGAGCGGCTGAGGGAGCTGGGGCTGTTCGGCCTGAGCCACTGAGGGGAGACCTTATCGCTCTCTACAGCTACCTGAAAGGAGGTTGTAGTGAGGCGTGTGTTGGCCTCTTCTCCCTAGTGACTAGTGACAGGAAAAGGGGGACGTTGCGCCAGGGGAAGTTCTGATTAGATTTCAGGAAAAATTTCTTCACTGAAAGAGTGGTAAAGCATTGGAACAGGCTGCCCAAAGAGGTGGTGGAACTGCTGTCCCTGGAGCTGTTAAAAAAAAAACCAGGTAGATGTGGTGCTTTGGGAGATGGTTTAGAGGTTACGGTGGTGTAGGGCTGACAGTTGGACTTGATCTTGAAGGTCTTTTCCAACCTTGATGATTCTATGAGTGTGATCAAGTGTATTTTTGCTTACAGAAATAAAATTATTATTGTGTGCTGGTAATTTACATATGCTTTAAAGTATGTAAAAAAATGCATCAAAACACGACTGATTCATCATCAGACCTTAGATGGATCCAACCCTTCATGCTCTTCCTCAGCAGAACTACTGAAGCAATTACAAATGTGCAGGTTTGGGAGCCACAGCTGTTTTTCCAGGAATTACACCACCAGCACAGGTATTACTTTTCAGAGATTTCACTCCCAGAGAACAGAACATCACTAAGGATTTATGTGGCCAAATGGGCAACATATATTGGCAATTTTGAAACATAAAAAGATATGTAACACCATTAGGTAAGAGATATGATTTTAAACCTTACGTATCATGCGTATTTTTCAAAAGGGATCTGTAACAAAATGAAGCTAAAGGGTGCAGCTTTCTTCACTAGCCTCTTACAGTCAATAGAGTAGATGAATAAAAGTTTGATGACAATAAGAAGTTAAATTGTCTATACAGATTGCCACCAAACACTACTGCCTGCAGCTGCATGTCACACTGATTGCTGTTTATATTGCCATGACAAGTCAGAACCCAGTAAAATGTGAAGCGTAAGTCATGATGCCAAACTGATCTATTCATACCAGACAACAGAACTATGTCAGAAAATCAAACTTCTGCAAATATCCTATACATGTTACTATGGAAACTTAATAAGCAGTTCTTTTTTCCTTTCTCTTTTCAGGCAGTCCATTTCATTTGCTAGAAAATTGTATTTTAAAGTCATTCAGGAGGATCCAAAAAGAAGGAAGAGTGAGGTTATGCTTCTGATTTCCTTGTCCAAAACCCATCATATTCAGAAACAAGTTCCACTCTCCAGGCAGGGAAAGAAGAATTGCAAACTAAGAGGACTGACCAGATCAGAGATTCAGCAACCTCTGACTAAAGATTTTTTGCAAATACTTCAAATAAAAATTATTATCATCACTTCCCCCTCCCCCCCCATATTTAAAAAATACAAACAGAAAGGAAGAAAAATAGATGATACATGGTTTGCAAATGGAGGGAAAACTGTAATGAAATTTGGAAAGAATATGGGGAAGGTAGGATTTTGTCTCTTCATTTTAACATAGAAATATCTGTAGCTGTTTTGAAGGATTTTCAATTGGTCTCTCTGATACAGTAAATAAATAGTGATTAGTACTAAAAGGTATGGATTGAAGCTAATGGAACAGAATGTTTTAGGGAGGAAGTTCCATTTTGCAAGATTTAATTCAACCAATATGTTAAATGCCAAAGAGTAAAGTGAGTACACTAAGAACCGAAATGATAAAATGTTAGGCATGTCCATTAAGTCCAAGAGGAATGCACATGTGAATACATTGTGTTCTGGGGTTTGTGCTACCATTTGATCAATTAAATCATCCTTAGCCATTTAGAAAATGGAAAAGCTTTCTCTCACCTGGCCTTGCTCTTGTTTTCAGCCTCCTATGTCTGTTCTGACATTCTGCCTCTAAAAAGTATTTCAGCTCCCTTTGTGCAGACACCACCTTGCTTGGCCCATGCCAGCCCCAGGAGAAAAGGCGCTGCTGCAAGCCACCCACTATACGCGAACATCAGCAGCGGAGGAGCAGTGGCCAGGAGCGAGCTGCACAGCTGGCAATGACACTCCGCACCCCAAAGTGAAGGCTGCCCATAACAAGCTTCCAAAGTAAGAAAATGAATAATTTTAACAGTAGTATTTGAGTTCCTCAGGACCAGCAATTTTGTATATTTGAGCTAAAATGCCTATTCTGCTTTTGCATCCAGTTTGTATACAGTGCTATGATTGCTACAGATGAATATCCTCTGTCTTTTGCTGTTGACTTCTTAAGACGTGGCATGATTCAGTATGATGTTCCCTTCCCCCTCAAACAATTTCTCTTGAATTTTAATGCTTTATGATTCTCTTGACAACTTTGTAGAGAACAGTGTTTCCCATAGACATTCCCTTTAATATTAAATTTCATGAAGTTTAAATGACAGTGAGGCAATTGCACATCTAAACCAGGAAAATCAAGTCTACAGTGTACAGGACAAGGAATAAAAACAACCGATAGACATTAATTTTTAGGATGGCCTTTTTTTGGTTAATTTTTAAAGAAAACAATTTTCAAGTTGGGTAAAATCATCCACTTTCCCTTTAATCTCTTAGAGACTTATTTAAAGAGAAGAAAATTCATGACATAATTATGTAGTAGTATTAGCGCAGAAATGACTGCATTTCAGTTTTTAAAGTTATTGGCTCTAACAGTGGGAAGGACATAAATCTCCTTCACTACCTTTGCTGCTATTATTACACAGTACATTTACATAAATTGTGGTGAATTTCTGAAATGAGGCAGAAAGTTCAAAACCTGCAATGAACAACAAAATGGCCAAAAATATAGACTCTAAAATCTTATTAGCTGTTATTACATCTTTTTGCCTGGTGTGTATGTGTCTGTCTTGAGAAACAGAAATAAAAACACAAAAAGCTTTGCTACTCGTGTGTTGGAAGGGCAGCCACAATTTACCAAATGTACTACCCTCTGAGCATTATGTCCTGTCAGTGCTGAGGTCTTCATATAGAAAGGTGACATAACTGCTTTCCATCTGAAAGAATGGGAAGGACACCTCAATGTGGATTTTCAGTTGACAGCAGTAGCCACAGCAAGCATAGGAAATCAGAAACACTCACCTCGCTGGACCTGCTGCCAGCATCTGCCTGTACAGTGAGCAAGCATTCACTGGAGAGAGAACTCAGGTATCCTGAGGGAACTTGCTGCCCAGCAGCTCCTTTCTTCAGTTTTTCAGAAAGGAGGCTGCATCCCATGAAAAATTGTCCTCCTGCACACAGCGAGAGATCTGCATGTGTCGCTGACTAAGCAGACCCGCTCTGTGGTTAATCCAGGGTGGTTACATTAATAGCATGAAAATGGTAATTTGGCAACTGTTGTAGACCCCCCTGGCGGAACGTATTCACAGAAGCTCTGCAGACCATAGCAGAAGTTTCTCATTTCTCCACTTGCATCTGAACCTTCTCTCTAGCAGCCAGCTTGGTTTCAGCTGCACGGAGGATTTGAATCAACTATAAGTTGTAAGCAAAAGTGAAGGATTTTGAGTATGTTGCAGAATTTCACTCGTGAATGCAGTAAAATAAGACAGCATTAAACAGCGAAACTGTGTGTTTCAGCCCCTATTTTAAAACACATGAATTGAAGGCGAGAAAAGAAAAAAAAGGAAGCCTGGCATTTTATAAAGCAAATGCCTATCTCTTATCTCTATTATGCCACCTAAAGAACTTGCATTCATTTGGAACAGCATGTGACCATAGAAAGTAATAGTTAAGGAGTGCAAACAGGGAAATCAGCTGTTTTCCATATGTCTGGCAGGATGGGATGAAAAAGACAATTAAGAAACAACCAAAGCTGCTGCCTTTTAAATGGTTTAACTTTGCTAGAAATGAAATAAAATGTGATAGAGTGGACTACATATTAAACCCACATGAAGACAGTCTTCAATTGCAGGTAGAATAATATATTCCAGTTAGAAGCAATTGTATAAGGAAAGAACGATTTTTAAATTAAAAAAAAAACAACAACACAAAACAAAGGTAAAGGAAGAACAACAATAACAAAAGAGCAAGGCCGAAACACTGGTGGGTGTTAATAGTAATTGGAAAAAAAAAATTAATGCACACAAAAATCAAAACTGATAAAGCTACAAGAAAAAAGGCAGTGGAAAGGATAATTAATTCATTTATAAGCCTCTTTAGAAGAGGATGATGACAAAAGGAGAAAAAAGCTATATAGGTCCAAGTAAGGAAGAAAAGGGCAAAAATCAGGAGGACAACAGAAGTGCTTAATTAATAGTTTGCAAGAGACAAGAAAAGCCATTCAAAATTGAATTTATGATCAGATGCTTTGCCCAAGTGCAATGAGTCAGAAGGGTATCTTCCCGATGATGGTTGGGGTAATTGAAGCGTAATCCAAAACAAAAGTGTTTGGACAGCATAAAAGCTGCAACAATGAATGCTAGCATGAATTTAGCAAGAGTGGCAACTCTGTTGTTCCTGTTGTGGAGATGGCATTTCACAATCAGGAGGAGGCAAGCAAAGTACCGGGGAGCGAAAGCAGTAGCACAAACCCATAAGCAGCACCGTCTTAAAGAGAACACCCTGAACGTTTTCTTCATGAATGCCAGGTTATCAAAACCCGACAGGCTCGACATTTTGCTTAGTTTTGTTTTTCAAAAACAAAACAGCAAACCCAAGAAAGCAGTCTGGAAGAACACCTTGCCTTTTTGAGGAAATAAATTTTGAATTACGGGTGTTAACATTTAACAAACACAGGTAGTCCTTGTGCTTGCAAAGCCTGATTCTTGGAGGCGAGCCTACTGCTTACAATTAAATCACGGATATCGGTAAAGACAAGTCATTTGGGTGGTCTGAAGCATCCTGTCATTCATTTGTTCTTCAGATCTAATCAGGGTGGCCATGTGAGCAAGATAGAAATCTCCCACCAGGGCAAGTTGCTCCTGGCTTGCAGGCAAAAAGGAGGGTTTCTGTGACTTCCCAAAGTGCTGGGCATGGCTATTTAAAAAAAGTGAACACGGCTACAGAGCTACTGATGAGATAATCAGATTTTAATGAGACTCTCCAATTATTTTTAAAATATAGATGTCATGTTCCTTTGGTACTTACATTAAAAGTTTACAAATGACATTTCTTCTTTTTTAACAGGAATTTAATCTGCATACTACAGAGATTGGTTAGTGGTCCCTGAAAAGGCTAGTATGCTAATGATGAAGAAACTCTGGCACTGGGGTACCCAGTGGGCCCCTTCATTTCCCAATTCTGTATATCATCCAGCCTGTGAAACTGTGTGCTCAGGAAGACTGAAACTCTGGAAGAAATTCACTTACTCCTTTTCTCAGACTTCCCAAAGATCTGTACAAAGTGAAAAATCCTAGTTTATCATCTAGCCACAAGATGAAAGCGAACCGAGACAGAACATAAAAACAACCACTCCAAATCCAACAACAAACCACCCCAGGTTGAAATTTCTGCATAATATCGTTCATATAAATACTCATTTTTCCTCAAGACAACTCATACCTTTTTCCTCAAACAACTCTGTGTCACGCTTCCTACTGATGTGAAGAAGCCTAATTGGAAAACAAGTTTCTGTTTTATGAAACCCTTCAAGGCAAGATATTTATATTCAAATGCAGAAAGAAAAAAATCATTGTTGCAAGGTAATAGGTATTTCCCTTGACAACCTAACCTGGTGATTAGAAAATTCATCTGGGAGGTGGGAGGTCTATATTCAATCATTTGTTCTCTCTGATTTAAAGAACTGGCAACTTCTACCTCCCACATAAGTGTCCCAAGCATGATGCTCTGACTCTCTAGCACCAAATTCCTGGCAAATTCCAACTCAGCACAGTTTGTTGCTTCCCCTAACTAATGAGGAATAATCTAAGTAGTACTATCAAGTATAATTTGCATTGCATTTTTATAGCAAGTCATCTGCATCTTCTGCTCTAGCAGAATTATGTAATAGGTTATAGGAAGATTATCACTTTCTGTGGCATGCAAAAAAATGACAGCAAATAGCAACAGCCTATTTTGCAAAAAGATTCAGTTTCTCTGAATGTTGTGGTAGAAGATAGGTAAAATTCCTTTGGCCTGCCTTCTTTCCTGCAGTATTAATGAAATTTCAGCTACTATCGCAGATCCAGTAAAAACCAGTGAAAAAAAATTTGTTTTCCTGAATTTCAATTTGTTTTATCCAGCTCATTCAGTAGGGATATAGCAAAAAATGAAACACAACTGAATAAAAAAGGTAGAAGCTGCACACAGTGAGGTCCCAGGAGACACCAAGTTTAGTTAAATTTTCTTTAAGAAAATGTATTCATGGCTGTATTCTTCCCAGCCTCAGGCAAGAGCTTTCCTGATTTTAAAATGTTTAACTCCAGTGAGCAAGATAAAGGTATTGCATCAAATTTACCTCCTGTTAAGTATAAATTGGACTGAAACTTGAAACAATGATGGTATTTTTGAGCAAACCTTACCATGAAAAGACTCTTCAGGAATTTTACATTGAGGAGGTTGTTTCTTTGTCAAGTCTTGACTTCCTGGCTTTTTTATTTTCGCCAGACTCTTCTATACCTTCTTTCCATCACTCCTATGTCCAGGTTTGTTTTCCCTATTGTTTCCCTATTGTTTGAGGTATTTAATTTCCTCTGATAATGTTATGCGACTATTTATTTTATTTTAACTGCAGAGTATATTGATTTTTGCTGATTTTCAAACTGTCTTCTCCTTTCACAGGATTAGGTGGAGGTTTTCCTTCAAGTTTGTAAACATGAGATTGAAAATACAAACACAAGAGACTCAAAGGAACAACTGACAAGGGTTTTTTATTTGATTGCTTCAATAACCTTGTGTTTTTAATGACCTCATCCCTAAATTTTGAACACCATATCTTAATGTCCAGTTGAATTTCAACTTCAAGCTTCCAGCTTTTCTCTTTCACCTGTTACTTGCACATTTACGCTTCCAGAGCACATCTCTTTCTAATCATCATCTCCCCTCAGTCCTCACGATTAGGCTTTCACTGACTTTTCAGTTAATTAAAATACTTTAAATTAGTATGCTTACTTCTGGTCTTCCACCTAATGTGCAATCCAGAAGTGCATCCCAGATTACAGGTGCGTGTATGTGTCCTGGCTGTTTCCTAGCTCTAACACAGTAATATCTAGGTGCACCCCATCATCTCTCAGTTCTCCATCTCCACCTCTTCAGCACGTGGTTTTCTTGGAAAGGAAGCTGTGTTTTCCTCTCACTGACTTCTCAGTATAGACAACATATGGCTCAAAACTGTGAAGCAATCTGCTCAGAGTCTGGAGGCACCCTCAGCTCTAACTCGATACCGCACTTCATGTGAAGTTTCTATGAATGCAGTTCTTCGGGGACAGCACAGTTCATCTCACCTACAGCCAATACAAGCCTGATTCAATTGACTTGATTGGGTTTTTCATTCGAACAAAGGAAGAGGGGAAACAATATGCATCTTCCATGCCCATCCATATGTGGCTAATCATAATCTAGCCTCCTATCTGCAATTCTTTGAGCTATGTATGTAGCAGGAAACACAAACCAGAAGGATTTTTCCCCGCTGGACAAATTAAATCAATTCCCCTATCATGCACTAGTGCTAAGGCACTGCCATCTAGTGTGGAAAATCAATATAACAAAGAAAGAGGAAAAAAAGAAAAAGAAAAAAAAAAAAGAGTATTTGCAACATGGCAGATGAAATTCTATGAGCTTCCATCAAATATTTTGAACACCTTCACACCATATTCATAACATTAGTCATGCTACTTTTTGAAAACATATATAAGCCCTTCCTTTTATATGAAACTCCCTGACTTGATAGACTGTAAGGGTATCCATTAGATTGTACTGTGTCATGTCAGAGAAGCTCAGCAGAGCCCTTCATCCCAGTAGTCTCTTTCGGAGTAACTCTGTGAAACTAAAAATAAAATTATATAGTATTTAATGGCAGGTATCTCTTGGTAGAAAAGAGCTTTTTCTTAATTACCAGTTATGTTATTGCAAAGTTACAATTTCTAGACTTTATTCTGTAATTCATGTTACATGGCAAGTATTGCAAGATAAGTCTCTGGAGTATAAAATTAGGAACTTCTGAGTTTTCCCTCTGCTAGCTGAAGATCTCCTGTCTTCCAAGTGCATTTCTGTCCATACAGCCCCAAGTTTCCACTGTTTTGTGTCTGGTGAAGTTACCTACAATTGTTCAATGAACATACAAAGGATCTGACCTGTTTTGCTTGGACCGGCTCCGTACAGGTGACGTTAAGTACACATGACATGAGCCAATGGAGCAGAGATACAGTAATTTTACAAAACTTGCAGAGCTGTCCTAAAGATCACGATTATAAACACCTTTGTATTGTTTGTTATTTCTACACTTTCTGTAATCTATCACCACTGTGCTAATGAAGGCTTTTAAATATTCAAGTAACACTGTACTCTATTTCTTTCCAGAACTGTAGCAAGACAGTCTTACATACTGTTTGGCTGGTGAAGATACTCAGTACCATCTTCATCACAACAAAACCCTGCTTAGAGTACAAGCTGTAACGACTCTAAATGTCCACATAGCAAGACTCTGATAAAAATATGGTCATTTTTGTCTCCAATAATGCTGGAGCAAGACAGCGAAGAGAAAATAGCTTTATGTGGCAGTGAGACTACTTTCCTATCCAATAAAGATTGGAACATCACAATCTGAAAAGAGAAATATGTGCAGGGAAAATCCGATTTTAAAAGTAAAACTCAGAGAGAAGAATATACAAAAAGCAGAGTCACTGTAGTATAATCTTCTATACTTGATAACATAATTCTTATGTATTTGATGTAGGAATTAGCACTACATAAAATGATTACTAAATCAATATTCATATTTTGGTAACTGTATGTACCCTGGATCTTTACACATGCACATTAAATCACTGAACTGAACACAAAGACTTCAAGAAGCTTTGAACCAAGACAAAACAGTTCTTCCTTTGTGTAAAATAATTTAGGAATCCTTTTGTACTGCAAGTCATACTGCAAAACAATTTCAACACTCTAAACATTCAAATGATCACCATGGACCACTGAAGTATTTTTTAAACTCTTTTAAAATGTACAAAATAATGACAATTATATATGATATGCCAATACCATCCTAAATTATATTGGTTTAACCATCTATTTAATGGGTTTTACAAAAAAGAAATAAAGTATCTTGCCAAGTATTCAAAGCCTGTCAATAAAATTATAAGGAAAAATATTCTTTATTTATGTGCCTCCCAAGCCACCGTAACATGACTCAAGTGCAATATTGAGCCAGGATGTCAGAATCCAGCTAACGCCTTTTCTTCGAACACTTAGATCGTGAAATGTAGATAAATAAATATAGACTTTATATATGATGCAGTAGATTTAAGATTATGATATAGTAGATTTAAGAAATATTTGGGAATAATGTGTTGCTAAATTACTAATGTAGTTCCAATGGTAGTCTACAAATAAGGGTGGAAAGAGGGCACTGAAAAGATAGTGAAAACAGCACAGTAGATACTAGGGTCTAGATTCACATGATCATAAACAACTTTCAGGCTTTAACTTTAAAATTTAAAGCAATTATCTGACCCTTTAGGTTGTGAAGAAAAGCTTGTAGCGCGTGACAGACATAAGCAGAGTTAAGAGACCAATTATAAACTGGAGAACAGCCTGAAAGAAGCCCTGAAATGATGAGGCTGCCCGTGCAAATCACTGAGGGGCTAAGCTCCATGATTCACTGCTTCTAGGTCACCACACCAGCTCAGGAGGAGGAGAAGTGATGTGCTGAAGCCCTGTGGCTGCTGTTCTTCGGGATGCTTTCCTCCGCACTCTAGGGAGCCCATCTCTACCACTCCCAGAAGCAAAATTCAGCCAAGCCACAGGGCTTTGAATGCACTGTCACATAAGCTTTGTATCATATTTTGTGTGGATGTAAAGGGACAGAATAGTTAACACCATCAAGACATCCAAACCTTATCTAAGTGGATGTAGGTGAGCTCATAACCAGGATGTCAGTACCAATCTGCCCGATCCCTCCATCACCCATGAATGCTGGCTGAAATATACTGTACTTTAACAACGCATGCCCTGCTCAGGAGAATAACTTTAGAGAAGAAAACATATTAACATGAGTAGCTGGTATAATTTTATTGACATTCAGTGCTTTGACAACCTATAACTGACATAAGATCTATCTCAGGTTCTTTTTATAATGCTTCTTCTCTATGTCTATACATGTATATTTATCTATTAGGTGTCAGTCAATGGAAGCAATGCTTCTGGTTTAGTTTGTTGTCGTAAGAGAATTTTTAACAGCAAAAAAGACTCTCCAGACACATCACTTCAGCAATCTTTTCAGTAATGTAGAAACTGCAAGAGGAACATCCCACTTTTTTGTGAACCCTACTTACTAGTGCCTCACATTCCTTTCCAACATTAGAAGTTCAAGAAGGAAAAAACCAAACTGTCTAAATATCCAAACAACTGCTATTAGGCTGTCCATTCATTTAGCATCGTACCACTACAAAGTAACTCAGCATTGCTCATGTTTGCTTTATGATTGATTAAGTTTTCCAGGCTACCCAAAAATCCTGTTCAACATTTCTGCAGTTGTTACATAAATTGATTCAAACAATGAGAGGGGAAAAATACAGAGGTTGAAAACCCTGAGCAAAAAAAAAGTCATATTAAAGGAACTCAACTCTGATGAAACATACCGAACTGGTGAAAAATCTAAAGAAATCCCACGTAATCTGTCACCTTTGTGACAGTGCCAGAATCTATCTAATGAATAAAGCATCTGCCTAATAAAAATGTTTAGGAGTTTAAACAATGGTGATTTTCTGAATTCTTGAGATTTCTTTCTTCAAGCAATATGTGATCAACCACCATAGAGCTACCTAATATTAATTCTGAACATTTTTTCAGACACTTTCTTAAATGTGGCCTATTTACCATTCTATGGTTTTGAATTGAGGCCAGACACTCCTGCAAGAAACTTCCTCCTGAAGCATTTGTTTCAATTCTGACTACAAGTAGGACACACGAAAAGTAAGTAAAAAGATAACATAAAGTTAAGGCTTTGAAGCTTGCAATTTTCAGAATAATCAGAATTTATAGCTGTCTAGCATCTACTTCATTTACCAGCAGCAGTTTATTCTTCCTTTCCCAAGAAGTGACTTCAAATAGCCAATGCCAAATAAAATCACATCACATAAGAGAATCACAAGACAATTTAGGAGGCCTCTAGTCCAACCTCCTGTTCAAAAGCATGGTCAGTTAGGAGGTCAGACCAGGTTAACAGGTCTTAATCCAGGCGAGTCTTGAAAACCTTCAAGGATGCACAACATACACAGCAGCACTGCACAGCTTGTTCCAATGCCTGACTGCCTTAATGGGGGAAATGTTTTTCCTTTTATCAAGGAACTTGTAAATCTATTAAGAAGCTAGAGCTGAGACTGTTATATGGCTACCACATGTAATATTTATTAGTCTTAATTTACTGATCCACAGTCTAACACCACATACCTTCTTGAATAGGAATTATTATGGCAACCCACTCTGAACCAGCAGTAATTACCTAGTAACTTGCAATACTCTTGCTATATGACTGCTTGATGATAGAGTAAATAGCTTTTACCACTATTCCTTTCACTGTTAAATATGATTTAAATGAGCAAATTAATGACTGAGAGCTAACCACTGTCAGAAATCAAGTTGAACTTTGGTAAAATGTCAATTTCTGTATTGCTAAACCTCTAATATAACCACAGGATAATGAAGAATAGAAACAAGTGCAGTATATTGTCAGTCATGGGGATGATAAGAAATAAATTTTCCAAGCCAGCAGCCTAAATATCCCTGCTGCTTGCCCAGTACTCAAAGTGCAGATGGAAATTTGCACTGAATTTGGCTGGATTTTCTGAAAATACATTAAAGAACATAAACATTGTTTTGGAGGTCAATTTTAGACTCTCAAATGCGATATGTTATGTTACATGGTTCATTAAAAAGTGTAACTAATTTTGCTAGTAGCTTCACTGTTGATAGCAGAAGATAACCTTGATTCCAAAAACATGTATTTTTTTTAAAGTGCATCTTCTCAAAATTCAGACTATTTTACTGTTTTCAGGAAGTACAGCTAAGCAACCCCCCAAGCTCCTTCATACCTTTTATGCATCATAAGCATGACAATATAGGAAGGCCTGCATCACATCACAAATATTAATTATAAAGAAAACATTTTTATGTAGTGTAGAAAGCAAATTATGTGTTTTTTTCCAAGTTACCAATTGCTTATAACAGATGCTTTTTTTCCCCTTCATATTTTGCAGCCCGATGTAAAGAATATTTAGGTTAACTGTATTAAATTGAAGATTACAATTAAATTTACACTGTTTCAGGAACACACTTGCAGTAGTACAAATGTGCCCTGCCACTGAATAAATATTAGCTAGATGCAACTCTTGCCTTACTGGTGTCTTTGATCAAGAACCCCTTGTTTTACCTGCATAAAAATAAGTCAAGGAATTATTTCTTCTGTATTTCATGTTACAGAAAGTTCATGAAATTTTGAAAAAGAAACCCCACCCTGAATCATTGCTCTGACATTTTGAGGGCCCGAAGCAGACCTGTGATTATGGTGCCTGGTCAGAGGTCCTTGGATGATACAGCTCTTGGCTTATTTAGAATGATAGAATGACAGAATACTTTGTGTTGGGACCTCAAAGATCACTTCGTTCCAACCCCTTACCATGGGCAGAGACACCCTCCACTAGCGCAGGTTGCCCAAACACTCATAACCTGGCCTTGAACACTGTCAGGGAGGGGGCAGCCACAGCTTCTCTAGGCAGTCGGTTTCAGTGTCTCACCACCCTCACAATAAAGAATTTCTTCCTAATGTATAATCTAAATCTACCCTCCCACAGGTTAAACCCATTGCCCGTTGTCCTATCACTACGCTCCCTGATAATCAATCTCTCTCCAGCTTTGCTGTAGGCACCTTCAGGTATTGAAAGGCTGCAATAAGATCTCCCCAGAGTCTTCTCTTCTCCAGGCTGAACAAGCCCAACTCTCTCAGGCTGTCTTCATAGGAGAGGTGCCACAGGCCCCACCAAGCCAAGCCCAGCCAAAAGCGCCATGAAGCCTGTGTGTGATTTCAGCAGGGGCAAAGGATGTTCAGGGTTGCTCCTAAGTCTGCGTCATTCCCCTCAAATCAGAAAAGCAAAACCATCTTCTGAAGACGTGGACACACACAGCCCCCGCTGCTTTTATTCATTGCATCCACAGCAACGGGATTTAGGGAGCAAATACTGCCATAAGTCAGTCACCAGGGATCTGATTAGACAGACAGCATTTAACGTAATCTCCTCTATCGAAAGCGCATTCTTCTTCCTGTAATTAAATGTGATCACAGATGCAATTATTTACGGGCATAATTCCGCCAATTTAGATACCAAACTACTTCATGTACAGGTGGGAAAGGTAAATAGTGAAAGGAGGGGAATGAAAATGTGAGCATTGTTTTGACTGGAGGCTAGATTACTAGGCAGCTAGAAGTCATAGGCAGATATATACTTAGCAGGTTATGAGGTAAAACTTCAGAAATTTCAGTAGTCCTCAAAACATCACATACTGAATCACTGAAACACTTCTGAAAAGTTTGTCCCTTTCATCCTAAAGAATTACAGGATTATTTTGAAGGCAAAGGATATCACTATCTGTTATTCCAGATGGCTTTTGGGGAGCAAAACCACATAGACTTGCCTATCTCTCTCTATAACATTTAGAAACATTATATTCTTTTATTACATCCCCAGAGACAAACTGGCAGCATAAAGAAATCTCATGGGAAAAAGGAAATGATCAGAAATTTATGTTTGCGAGCTATGAAAACACTAAAAGTGGTAAATATGCACTGCTTTCAGACAGACTGCTAAGAGACAAAATTGAAGTCTACAAGTACTGGGAAAGTAAAAATTCCAACAAGGATTGTGAACTACAGTGGTGGTTCATCCTCATACTGATGCTGATAGGTTCTGCTCCAAAGAAGAGGTACTATGAATAGGTAAATCTCTTGGAAAGGCATCTGTGGGGTTTGACACCAAAAATTAGCCAGAGAGGACAGACACAACTTGAAGAACAGTCCCATTCCTTCTTGCACCATAAATAGCTGAATTGTTTTGTTCTTCACCCCTTGCTGAAGTCCACACAGCTTCAGCAGTATTGATCACACTTTTATAAGGCTGTATATTGGTATTTTTAGGAGGAGGGAATGAGTGATATTTATATTCCCAAACACTGGAGAGAGACAAAAATAGGTGGAAAGGCAAGAGTAGCCATGCTTCCACTTCGTTTCAGATCAGCTCAAAAGCCACAGTAGGCATTAACAACAGAAATAGTAACAGCTGTCTGAAGAGAACAATACTGAGAAGTGGCTGGCTATAAATGGGTGACTGTGAGAAGAAAGGGAAAGAAAATATGTTTATTAAGCTAGCAAAAAGTGGTGTTTAGTTTTAGTCTTTCTCCACTGCATTATCCACACATTACACTGATTAAATTGTTAGCACTCTATTTTACTGACTTAACTGCCTTCTAACCCTTTTGTAGTTGATTTTCATATTATTTTGCATTCATGAGTTTCAATGATCATAAAAGAACCTTGGATTAAGAATCAGGAGCACTGGAGCATGCTTCTGTATACACAAAACAGACATTTGTCATCACTCTTTCAGTTCTGCAGGTATGGTGGTTTCAATGGGAATTTGACTAACAGACACACGCACAAAAAAACCCAACTGGTTTAATTAAACTGTTAGTAAGAATTTATGAAAGTAACTGGTTTGCACATTATTTATTTATATAATCGTGTGTGTGTGTGTGTATATATATATATATGCAATTCTGGGCCTTTTTTCCTCCTATTAATAAAAAAAAGATAAAGAGCTTCACAGACATCTAGACATATATAAAATCCTCACTGATAAAAGCTTTTGGAATGATAATACACTTTTAGTAACTTTTGTGGAACACACTGACATAGTAGCAATCCTTACAAGAACCTCTAAACATCTACATTCAGTAAAATATAAACCAGTTTCACTATTAACTGAAGTTGCAGGAGACTGTTTACAACAAAATGTGACAAGAGTCCCTGAGCACCAACTCATGTCTCTTTGGGAATATTTGTTAATACTAATAAAGGGTAAAACCAAGTAAGGATGAGGAGAAAAAAAATAGTTAAAATGCTCCTGAAGGTTATTGTTGTTTGATTATATAAAAAATAAACCGTTTTCATTTCTGAAACATATCTTTCTGCTAATGCAAAGAGAACATCTCTCTATGCATGAAGTATAATAAAACTGAATGTATGCTAAGGGAAAACCTGAAATATTTAATTTCATTAATAAAAGTTAATGATGGTGTTGATTTCTCTCTCCAGTTCCCCAGCCTTCTCCCCCCAAAGATGTGTGCAGCATACATACTTCCACGCATGTTATTGTTTCCATGTGTACTTGCACTTGTGCTTGAGTTGTCATCTCTGGATTGAGTAGCTCACAGTATTATTTAAGAAATGCATTGTAGTATCATTCCCTTCCAAAGGAAGTTACTATTATTTTTATTCTATAAGCCACTCCAGTATTCTTTGTTCACTAAGTGGGTGCCATTGGAAGCGAGCACAGGTCAGGCACCGTGTGACTGGAGCAGCACAAAGCAAACCTGAGGCACACACAGCCCAGAGGCAGTGGCAGCCAGCCGGAGGCAGCGGCAGCCCCACAGGGGCTGCGGCCCCTGGCTCTGCTCCTCTTTGCTCAGAGACCCTGCCAAGAGTCTTCGGGCATATGGGAAGCAATGAGAAAGGGGACGACTGGATCTTGACCCAGCTACTGTCAGCTGTAAAATGTTGATGAAGGAGCTGTTGCACCAGCCGTAACCGAGAGCAGTCCTGATGCTGCTTATGGCCAGACAGACCCCATCAGGCATGAAACTCTCATTAACACCACTGTGATATTTACAGATATGTGCTGAAGTCCTGAAAATATTTAGAGATGTGATGATACGAATGGAGCGACAACTTGCAGCGAGGCACTCTTTAATTTAAATACATGTTCTGAAGCTAAACTGTCAAACTGAAACAAACATGACAAGTTTTGTTGCCACAATCTGATAAAATGCAACCAAAATGGAATGGCGTTAGTATATACAAGCACCATGAAAATTACAAACTATCCCTGCTTATCTCCTGCCAGAATTGTATGTACTAGAAACAGTTATAAAACCAAATAATCACTTGTGTAGTTTGAATTTCACTTTTATGTGAAAGACTAGTCCAAGACTACTTGCTGCCTCAATCCCAGTGAAACTTTTATCTTGCAGTGTGAATGGGACTTGAGCGTGAGCTTCACACATTCATGTTCCCTATTTATATGATTGATCCCATTTAGGGCAAAGAAAAAAGAAAAAAAAAAGAATAAATTCATGGAACAAACCTGAACTTATATGAGGCAAAAGCTAAATGTGCAATGGCCATTACTCATTTAAAAAAAAAAAAAAATCACTCAAATTATTTAAAGAAAAATACTTAAACTATACTAAGAATGATAATTGCATTTTAGGCATAGAACTTCTTTCTCCTAACATTTAGTCAATATATGAATTTTAAATAAATATATAAATTGGCTCTTCTCAAAAAGAACATGCAATTTTATCAAGCTAAACAACCTCCCCAGAAAAAAGCATCACAAAGCATTTGATTAGCTAAAGCAGAATAAAATGTATAAAAGAATTGATGCACAGCATAACTGCTCACCATTTATAGCCAATTCTCAACTAGTTCCCCCAGTTATATGCCGACCATGACATCATATGCTATAGAATATCCCTTTAGCCAGTTTGGGTCAGGTGTCCTGGCTGTTTTCCCTCACAGCTTCTTGGGTGTCCCCCACTTTCTCATTGGCAGGGCAGTGAGAAGCTGAGGACTCCTTGACTGCTTGGCAAGAACTAAAATATCAGTGTCTTACCAACATCATTTTCATCCTAAATCCACTACATAGCACTACACCAGCTGCTAGGAAGAATATTAACTCTGTCCATGCTGAAAACAGGACACCTGGTAATCTTTTTTAAGGATTTTCCACTGGACTTCCAGTGGCTCAGTTTATAAAAGAGCCATGATTTCAGAGTGCTGTCAGTACTCCACCTGTTTTAAGAAATAAAAGTCTTGTGTGCAGAAACAAAATAAAATCAACCTCAGACCTAAGAATAACATCTGGTTGCCAGGTTAGGATGTTAGCAGGTATAGCAACTCAAGCTTTTTCAATAATTATACCAAGCCAAGTAATCAACCATCAACCAAATAATCAGTCTGGTGTGGAAAAGCCCTGCAGACATGACGGTGGTCAATTTAACTGTAACAAACTCCTTAGGCAGAATCACAGCATATATTGAATTGGAAGAGACCCATAAGGATCATCAAATCCAACTCCAGAGAAATGTCATAGTTCTTGATGTTCAGACAACACCGTGTTTTTTCTTTGCTGTGCAGGTCTCAACATCACCCTCACAGATGCAGCACCAAGCCATAGCAAGGAACCTGAGACCACCAGAAGATCCAAGAAAGCCCCTGAAAGCCCCACTGCCAGTTAACAGACTTCAAGCCAAAAATTTAGCCCTACCTACATGACTCCGGCAGTAAAGTAATCCAAAGCTGGAAGCAGAAAAACTTCCAGGGGAGCAGGCGGTGCTATTCATTTCTCTTGCAGTGACAGCCAGGATCTGCCTAGCTGCTTAACGCAGAGCAATGCTAAGGTGGCTGCAAGCTATGCAGACACCACACCGGTCTCGGGCAGCCCAGGACCCCAGAGGAGTGAGATGGGTGCACACCAGCGTGTGCCTTCTTCCTTTGCCCATCTAAGTATCTGGCTCACCAAAGATTTTGCCATTAAAAGGGTAACACATGAAAAAAGAGTGATTACTTCTGGTTGCTTTGTTTAGGCCATGCTGATGGTCAGCTGGACCAAGAAGAGGGCCTTCCTTTCTGCCACTTCAGTATCTCCTCATTCCTGTAGCATATTACTTCTGACATCTGTGAGAGATGCCTGAGCAGTTTTTCATTTCTGGAGACCTAAGTATATATGTGGAACTGTGGCAGAAAGAGGATAATGTGAGAACCTATTACCTCCATCTTGGTGTGATGCTTAGCGAATTTTTGTTCGCCACTGAAGTTCTCATCACAAAGTTGGTATTTGCTGCAAAGGAGAAAACCAGCAGTGAAATACCAGCCATATCATACTGAGAAAGCAAATATATTGCCAAACACATTTTATTAGAGGTAATGTTTTAATTTTAAATCATGTGCCTGGAACAATATTATACAGAAAACTTCTGTACACGTAAATTCTGTGCTTGAACAGCAGATAACGGAGAGTTCATGTTGACAATAAAGAAAAAATAAAATACGATTTGCTCATCCTACTGTGGAAAAGTAAACATTTCCCTGCAACTACTGTCATAAATCCTTGAAAATGTATTAAGCAATCCGACGCCAAGCAGCAGTTTTCCTGCAAATATTACAGACCCAGCAAAGTCAGCTTCTCCAACACCGTTACTTTGTTCCCAAGGAATCCACAAGAAGTACAAATCTGGGATAATAGCAAAACCAGCGTGTTTCTATTTCCTGACATCAGAAATAACAGCTGCTTGTATCCAGGTGCATATGCTTATCTAGTATCGATCCTGGTATACAATATCTAGGATAGTTGATTTTCTCTCATTTTACTTTTAAAGTACTGCACAACAGTTCCAATCCTCAGGTCCAAACATTAAAGTGGCTCTAGAGTACTTAAAAATACCATTGCATTTAAGTAAGAGCAGACACTGGATATAGCGATTAAAATGTGCTAACAAATCAATTGTCTTGCATATTTCTATTGAAACATAAGAAAATTCCAAAGGTTCCTGGCACAGTTGTTTACTGCAGCAATGACTACATCAGCTGTAGAGGATCGCAGATTATGTTCCTTATTTATTGATTAAAACTTCTTATTCTTATGTTTTAAAAATCATTCTCAAATACAGTCTCTTAGTTGAGATGATGACTAAAATCAGAATAGCGGTTTCAGTAATCTAGATTATCACACATTATGTCAACTGGTAGCATAAAAAAGATATCCTTACATTAGTACTATATGACTGTACACTTTGATTCATTCCTTTACATCCAAGGACATATACTTTGGAAGAATGACAAGTTAAAGAGTAGTATATTATTTATTTATTTTTAAACTGTATTAGAGTTGAGTTGGAATCATAAGGCAGAATATCTTGAAGTTTTGTGTCAGTTTTCCAAAGTCACAGGGCTGCTTACAGAATCTCTCTTTGAAGGGCTTTGCTCCCTAATCCTACCAGAAACAACGCTCCTAGATCTCTATGCTGTCAGCAACCCAAAGCTTTTCTGCATTATGCTTGTGATACTGATTTAACCCTTCATGTCTTCCTGGACCACCAAAAATTTGTACTCTAATCTTTGAGGCTCTGATTCAGGCTCAAAGTAAACCGTTCGACTTCACCTTATCATTCCACAAAGAAGGAATGCGATTGTTTTATATTTGTCTTGGTCTCCTTCTCTCTTCAGCCTTGCACACTTCAGATATACAGGTGCCATATAAAATAGCACACACACACTTCACGTAGTAAAAACTCCACCAAATAAGCAGTGATGGATGGAGAGCAGCTTGGCATGGCCACAGAAACCACCTGCAAGATGGCTCTCACAGCACTCTACCCGCAGAAAAGCAGTTTAGGGTTATCTGCCAACCCACCATGCCCTCGCTATCCCAGTGGGATGCTGAGCTGGATTTGGCATTCACAGAGCAATTAACATCTCACGGCAGGTAATGTATACTTTTGTTCCCTATGTTTCAAGTATCACCTTCTGTTTTCTCCTTTCTATTGCAAAGACACAATGTCACTTGGGCTTTTTTGGAGGGTTGGGTCTGGTTTTGTTGTTGGTCGTGGGGTTATTTTCAAAATACCGTATTGTTTTTAAAAAGTCCATTGCTTCCAACTGCTTATTCCCCACTGATTACAAAATTATTATCACTTGCTTATGACAATTTCCACAGCAACCAATGTAATCTCACAGTGCTGTGACTTCAAGTGGAAAATAAGCACCATAAATTCACACACGTCACCTGTTACAAACAAAAACACGAGACAAGGAAAGAGAAAATATCACGTGCAATGGGACTGTCAAAACAGAATACATGTCAAAGTTTTTTTTCATGAAGTATTACTGCATTTTTGTTATAATAAACATGTCAGTTCAGCACAGGAATCTTCCAGCTGAGCACAATGCTCTCAACACCCATAAGTCAGATTGTGTAGCAGATGTTAAATGTAAAATCCATTAAGACCAATTAGATTCTACAGAAGAAAAAAATAGTAATAGTATGCACAGGCAACCCTGCATTGCACAAAAGTATTGAGAGACAGAGTGAACCACAAAAAAAGGGAAAAAAAAGACAAAAGCTTGAAAGTGTAAATCACATCTTTTCCTCACAAAGCTAACAGAAGGTCTGTTGTATTACCTGCAGTCATGTGAAGCAAAGTCTCCTTACTTCTAGTAGCCCATCTCCAACTAACAGCAACTTTCGTGAAAACCATCACCTAATGTGCATCTAGAGGTAGTTTACCAGTGGTCCTCTATGGCAGCTTGAAACCAAGCGGCAGAAGAGTTCCAGCACCTTTCCCAAACTGCATGTGCAGCTAATGTGACATTAACTGAGCCAAGTAACCCTCACATACGTGAAGGTGAGAGCTTCAATAGCTTGGAAATGCCTGTTTGCCTTCAGGCATGGAGCCAAGCTACCAGGATCAAATAGGGAAAAGTTTGCAGTGGGCTCTGGTAGAGCCTCTGCAATACCACATAAAAAGTTACTCCTTTTATTGACCATTAAGAGAAAGGATTTGTAATAGACACACAATACAGATCTGTAAGTGTTTTTCAAAGCTAAGCCACCAATGCCAGGTGCAAGTTAAATTCCGGCCATGTTGTACTTGCATAGACATATGAAGCTGTCATTGCATACATGATAGCTTGCACAGCACCGGGGGAAGAGAAACTCATGGTTTTTATAGGAATTATGCATAATAAGGTGGAAAGTCTGTCTCTGTACTTGTCAGAACATGTTGCCGAAGGCTGGAGCATTATTTCCTGGTAAGCAGTTTCAAACGACCTTTGGTTCTTCAATCAGAATTAGTCTGCAATCCATCGCTACGTATTAAGAAATTTAGTAAATACACACGTGGTAGCCAAGGTGAATTCCATCTGCAGTAATATTTGAGAGAATTACCATTTTTTTAAAAAGTGCTAAGTGGTCGTTTCAAATCAAAGTAAATACTGAAGTTTGAGAGATACTAGAAACAGAACTGAAATCTATTCCACAAACCATAGATTAAAAAGCCACCTTTGGCCTTTGAACATTCCTGAGTACCTCTCAGCGAGAAACTCATTCAGCTACTCATGACCTAAGGAAACGGGCAGAATGTATATATCCAGCCATATTTTTCCAATTGCTTTGCTATCCATCGGTACTAGAAAACAGACTTGTCCACAAGGCCTCAGGAGAAATGGTGAAAGAGAAGTTTGTGTGGTTGCTATAGAATTACAGACCAACAACTAATACAGTTGCTGGTTGCAGATGCTCATGCTGTGAATAACAAATGCAAATGCAGCTAGGGCTTTTTCCAGTGAACATAAAACTAGGTTTCTTCTCCGCTACCACCAAATTAAGTTTCAGGCGCTGGCCAAAACAAGAATAGTCTCCTCAAAGGTTTTTTTTTGCCTTTTTATTTTTGTCTGAAAGGCACAGCCCAGGGTTGGACATTGTCCAAGAGGACTCTTGAAATCAGCAACCTCCCACCCAAAACTGCTTCCATTCTGGGGTCATGGGGCCATGTGTCAAGGAATAAATTGAAGAATGGCTGCTCTTCTCTTTGTATATTAGCTCTGGTTTTGAGTGAGGAAGTAATGGCAAATGCTGGTTACAGTCATGTAGTAACCACCCTTTGCACCCCTGGTGCAGAGGCCCAAGGCTTCCAAGGTTTCCTCTCCATTCGATAGAGGCTTGTGCAGCAGTCCGGCAAAGCAACATAGCAAGCAGCAATCCATCCAGGGCATTTAATAATAATAAAGTCTTGGTTTATCAACAGTCTCCACCAATTGGACGTTTAGTCAGTTAAGAAAAAAAACCAAAAATCCCTCAAAACCCAAAAACCTGCAAACCCAAACCAAAACAACCCCCAAATCAAAACCTAAAGTACTACCTCAGGCATTGTGTTTCTCTTGTTTCTCTTCCCACTAGGGTGATTTTTTAAAGTTTTGTCTCCATGTTGAGAAAAGTCTACCTAATCATATGAAAATATACAAAATTGTTAAACAGAAAGGTTGCTAAATGCCTAACAAGCAATCAAAATGAAAATATGCTCCCCATCTTTTCAGTCTACTTTTATCTCAGCCATTTTTTGCACTCAGAAGTAAAAAAAAACCCCACAACCAAAAACCCAAACACCTCCAAAAACATTATGCAAACCCCATAATTTTTCAATTGACTATCAATAAGTAACTGCTTTACTTTTCACAACATTGTAAACTGGCAGACTACAAATCAAAACAAAAATGATGATGTAAAACATTCAATTCATCCCTGGCATTATTCCACGTAAATCAGTGGTATTACACCAGGGATTAATTTGGAACACTGCTCTGAATTAGAGCACTGTTCTATACAGCAACCTCATCATAACACACACATGCACAAAAATAACCCAAAGCATTATGAGCATCACAAATGCACACAAATAATTACATACCTACAAATCTATCTCTGAGCGAACAGAACAATTTCATAGTTTTGATAATAACAATAAGGAATTTCTCCTATTTAGAAAATCAGTATGTTCATTTTTCTCAGAAAGGAGATTCAGTGATCATGTAAAATACTTGATAAAAGTCCACCCAGAAGAATGAATGTAAAGCTACAGCTCAGTTTTTATGAAAGATGACTTGCAATAGGTTATGCAGGAAACCTTCAAAAACTGTTTTAATACAGTTTTGAAAATTGATTTGAAGTACTTAAGTCTGCTCAGCAAAGGGTGGTCGCCACCTATATGATATACAGGAATGTAAACTATGTGATGAATTCCTCCTCCAAGTAAAAAACCATTCACATTTCACTCCTCTATTAGACACAGTGCCTAGGTCCAGTTTTGCACGCAAAACAGGCTGCTTCTGTTCAGCTACCCTACCAGTGAAGTTAGTTAGAGGCTGCATCTCCCACCGCACCACAGAAACAGGCAGATGCTCTACCAAAGCATCTCTCCTGTGCTCAGGGAGTGTGAGACCACACAGAAGCAGAAGAAAGAAAGGAATGGAGAACACCTCTTCCACAGGCTTACTCAACTCTCAGACACATCTGTAATGTTTAAGGCTGTCTCTGCCTTTCAAAGACAAATCTCTGCCAGGGGCTGGTGTTCTCCATCCAGGTGCAGTTTCATTACCCAAAGCTACTGTCCAGCCAGTGCCCTACATAGCACTACATACTTTGCCAGAATGAAACTCATTCGTCATTACCCAATTTTCCTGTTTGTGAGTGACCAGAAACCTTTACGGCTACCCAAAGCCAACTAGCGAAGTTGCTTAGGAGCTGTGTACTGACCACAGAGAGGTTTGGGGGGGCCGGGGGGGCGGGTTTCCATTTTTTCTCCCCACGGCGGAGCCTGACTCTTTCTTGCTCCTCGGGAAGTTGGCTGTGCCCTCGCCTCCCCTTCCCTCGCGAAGACCGTGCCCAGGCGCAGTGCGCTCGCTCGCTTGGGAAGGAAACGCAGCGATAAAATATTAAAACCTTTCCTTGCTCGGGGCTCCGCCGCTGCAACCTCTGCATCGCCTGGCTGGGAGGGAGCGCCGCAACCCGCCGCGGCGGAGCCGGCGTTGAGCCCGGCCAGCAGGCTGGGACACCCCAGCCCCACCGCCGCAGTCCCCCGCTCCGGCAACAGTGCGGCGCCCCTCCGAGAGACCCCGATATGGGGCAGGCGGTGCGGGGGGGTTGAGAAAGGGCGTGGGGGTGGGGGCGGTGTGTGTGCGGCTGGTACTCCCTAGTGCGCACTCGGCACCAAGAAGTGAGGGCAGCCCCGGTTGTCCTGAGGAGTGGAGGGAGCTGCTCCCTGTCCGCGCTCCGGCCGGGGCATTGGGAAGCCCTGTCCCGCCCTCCTCCCGGTGCACAAAATTAAATTTGA
>VZTU01009235.1:0-18424 GCA_013400835.1 Zapornia atra
ACAGCCAGTTCTCAACCCAAATGTATTGCAATAAAATGTAGCACTAACTGTATCTGACCTGCTATGAATCAGAGACAACTTCTATTTCACCTTGAATTGAGGACATAGATGTGTGAGGAATGTGCAGGCAAGAGCATGAGGACTGCCCCCACCCCACCCCAGCTAAGAAGGAAAACAACTCTTGAGGAACTGACCACCCCATCCCCTCCATGCCATCCTTGGGGGGGAGAAGGGAGAGAAATAATGAATAAAGTCTGTGAAGAACAGAGGGGTGGGAGGAGGTGCTTTAAGATCTGGTCACACTTCTCATTATCTGACTCTGTTTTTTGTGTGTGTAGTGTAATGTAATAAATTAGAGAGTTTTCTTTCTTTTATTCTGTGTTGAGTCTGTTTTGCCCATGATGATAATTGCTGAATGATCTCTCCCCATCCTTATTTTGATGCTTAAACTTCTCAATACATATTTTCTCCCATGCCAAGCTGAAAGGGGAGTGATAGAGCGACTTTGGTGGGCATTTGACCTCCAGTCAGGATGAAACCACCATACATGTCAATAATACAATTTCTAAAATTTTCATGCTAACTTTGCTTAATTTTTCTGCTTGTAATTCAATTCTTGCTCTGCTATAGCTTTACGTTTGAAGTCAATTTTACTAAATCCTGTCTTCACAGAATAAACTTGGGGATAAATTCTAATTTACAGAATTTTCTGTAAAGAAAATTTAACTATTTCTCTGATCAAGGTTAAAAAAACAAGTAATCAGAGACTCACATTATGGTTTTTACATCTCAGTTAGTAAATGGTCAAGCTTATTTAATTTTTTTAGAATCTTCAGCTGAATTCTGAAGAGCAAAATACCATTTATCAGCAATATAGGTCCTCTCCGGGAAGTTCAATAATACCACTTAAAATGAAAAGGTTAATTTCAAACACAATTTGCAGCATATGATGGCAAGGAGTACTTCTCACTGTGTGAGCTTTCAGAATGATGCACCTTGCAAATTGGATTAATTTTTTTGATAACTGTTAAACAGTAAGCCCAAGACGAGTTCATAAAATGAAGACATTTAGCACAAAAATAAAAGAGATACAATTGTAAAATAAGGATTAATGTTTATTTCTACTAGGGAAAATGTATAGGACTGTATCCAAGGTATGGTGAGCTTCTTTTTTTTTTTTTTTTTCTTCCAATATGATTAAAAAACATTGGAATTGGACAATGGAGTGCTCTCAAGTTGTAAGCCTAGCTACCATGAGAACTATCTGGAAATTTCCTGGCAAAAGTCTATTCATTAGTTCTGTTTGGGTTTATAGAAGCCGGATTTTCATAGAAACATCTTGAATTCAACAAACTTCTATCTAATCATTGTGAAATTCATCTGGGTTTCTAAATACTGTGCTGTGACCTGTATCTTTCAAACCCTATGATTTGAAGTGAACTTTCAGGGCTTCCAGGGGCCCTAATAAAAATCCCAGCAACTGGTAACCTTGGAAAATCTCATCTATCACTCAGTATCCAACTCCTTTGGCTTTACAGTGGCAAGGAAAGCTTCATCCTCTAATAACTGTTACAGTCCAGAATGAAAAAAATATAAATTTAATTTTAAAATAGTCACAGAACAGCAGTGTATTTTATCTTGTCAATATCATAGATAGTTATTTCCCAAATTATTATTATTCAGACTTTCTGTTCCATAGGAGATTTTAAAATTGGTTCATAGATCATCTTAGATATAGTGTGACCCACCTCTCAGTTTATCAGCTCTCAACTTGCTTCCTGATCAGATCTTCTGACCACCACCCCCAAAAATGCTGCCTGGAACTTCAGCTGCTTTGCAGCTGCTTTGCAGTTGGAACAGCAGGTTTGCATTCAAATGGCCCCATTTCAATGACCAAGATTCTTATTATTATTTTCTAATAAAACATAAGTAATCTCTGTGACTGCTATTGTATCATTAAGCACATTTTCCCTATGGCTAGAGGCTTCAATTGCATGTGGGAACCCACTGCTTACATGTGAGGGCAAAAAAAACCAAAAGTGAGGGAGAAAAAGATTGAGAAGTATTTTTCCAGGTCACACAATAGCCCAGAAGTAGCATCTGTACAGTATTTAGCCCCGCTCTGTGGCCCATCCAGGCTTGTGTGACTGATTTCTGTCGTTCTTCTTATGTGAAACTCCAGGTCTGTAATTCTCCTCAACTAGAAACTGGAGATTAAACTAGCTAACCTACAGATTTCAGGGAATTCACCAGAACAAATGGCATCCTGCTTGGCCTTTTCAGTGCTGCTTGATTTTCACGATTACTAATTTGGCAAGCCTTCTGACTGTAAGTGTTGAAGTTGACATCTGACATTTGTTCTCAGCATGAACAAGAAACAGACTTTCTCTGGCATATTATTCACAAATTGTTCTTCTTGAACTTCTCTTTTTGGAAGGGTCTTGCAAATTGATCTTACTTAGTACCCACTGGATAAATTTTTTATGCATTTCAAATAAAAAAGAATAGCCTGCATGTCTACAGCAGCAATTAATTTTAAGAAAAATATGTTATCTCATCATGGCACATTTCCTATATTCTGTTCAAAATTTGCTATGTATATGATTTTGTTGAAATTCATATAGTCAAGCACAGTAATTCCCCACATATCAACAGGTATAAACATTATAGGGTTTCCTTTTAAAATAACACAAGGTTTGGTTTTTTTTTTACTGTGGAAATACTTATAAAGATATTAATATTGTTACATTATTAGAATCACTATAGATGGTTATTTTCTATTATGCAATTACTGAGCTAGAATTTTATGAATTAATATCAGGCTTTACATGTATTCTGATATTCTTCCTTGTTTTCTCTTTCATGTTTCAGACTGATAGAAAACTACTTCCCTATGGATGTTTTGGCCTACATTTTTAAACTAAATCAATGGAATAATTTTACTTACATCGCTGAATTATTTGTTGAAATTTATTCAAAATGGTTTTAATTAAATGTTTAATTCTAATGTGACATATAATCCAAAGATTTGCTGTAACCTCACCACACAGGTGAAATAATGTGACATAAAAGATTAAGGGGAAAATTTAATGTTTAATTTCTTGAATTTGAAAAGGAACAACATACATTATAAAAAGAAGAAACTGTTAAAAGAATAATCACTGGGTTTTGCCTAATTAAAGGCTGAGTAAGCAAATCAGGCTTGAATTGCATATCTACAAAATTACTTCAAAATTTGTTAGTTAATCTTTCATGAAGAAAATAATATGATAACTACAAAAAATACTTATCTTGGCCTATCTAGATGAAAATGTGTTATTGATCATCTATGTGAACGACAAGCTATAACCAAGCCTTTATCCTGATCAAATGTTCAGTATATCAGGAACAAGAAAGAGATCTTGGGATTTTTCAAGTTTTGCTTTTAATGTATTCATTGCATTAAAGATTCTCGTTCTATCAATACTGAGGTCATAGAAGTAGAAAACCACTGGATAAACTAGCTTTCTTTTCCAGAAAAAAATTGCAAGGGGTCCCTTGCACAAGAAACACATGGACCTGTTAAAGCAAGTCCAGTGGAGTGCCACAAAGACGATCAGTGGGCTGGGACACCTCTCCTATGAAGACAGGTTGAGAGAGTTGGGGTTGTTTAGCCTGCAGAAGAGAAGGCTCCAGAGACACCATTTTGTGGCATTCCAATACTTAAAGGGGAAATATAAGAAAGATGAAGACATTATACTAGAGCTGTAGTATAACCAACTGAAATTGGGTATGTTTATATTAGATATAAGGAAGAAATCTCTTATGGTGAAAGTGGTGAGACACTAGATTTTCCAAGAGAAGCTGTGGCTTCCCCCTCCCTGGCAGTATTCAAGGTCAGGTTGGATGGGGCTTTGGGCAGCCTGGTCTAGTACCTGCTCTCATGGCAAGGGGCTTGAACTAAATGTTCTTTAAAGGTCCCTTCCCTCCAAACCATTTTATGATTCAATGATTCTGATACCATCAATAGCTAAGTAATGTACTAATAGTTTAATTATCCATTATTAGAACATTTTTTTCTTCCATTCATTTTTTACTTCATTTTCTTTTTCTTCAAATTACATTTGACTTTTTAAGGCTTAAACACAATTTTTCTATTGCATGTACTAGAATTATTTTATCTGTGATACATCTTCTTCTCTATGTGAATATGGACCGTATAAAACTATGTAAAACAATTCAGAATACTACACACACTTTGCAGAGGTAGAAATAACTATAAAAGCTTTTAAGAAATAGATAATCAAGTTCCCTTGGTTCTGAAGAAGATTTTGTATGCAGAAACCTTGCCAAGGAGCTCTCAGGCTTTGTTGGGCGAAAAAGCAAGACTGTGCATAATAGTAATTGCTACCTATCCTGGTATCTGTGGCAGTAAAAAAGTTTGCATGATTATAAATTCAGGACAAAGATTAATCCTTATTGAAATTAATTTCTGATAAAGGCAAATTTCGAAGTTTATAAAGAGTATTTATATAGATTAAGGTACCTACAATTATAGCTGAAGTGAAAGAAATTAGCTCAATTGTTTTGTTTAGAATAAATTATAGGCAGATTATCGATCTTAAATTCTGGCATGGCTACTTTTGATGACCTTTACTGCTAGAAGATAATAATAATCTTGGAAAAATATTGGTAGTAGGAAGTTGATGTATGAAATATGTATATTAAAACTCAGGTGTGCTTACAGCTAGCATAGTTATTTAGCAATTAGAAGTTTAATCTGGGACAAAGAATACGTTATGAGGTCATATAGGGCAAAATAGTCTGGACTGTATTCTTAATGTTGAAGTAGGTCGTTATCTATTTAAGATGTCAATATTATATTAATTCTCACTGGAGTATAACACATTTTCTGAAAATATGTACACAGTATTACTGTGAATATGATTTTGCTAGCATGGGAATATCCTAAATTAAATAAGCAGCTTCTTAAAGTTGGATTATCTCTCAATGCATTCGCTATTTGTATAATATAAATTATTTCATGTACACAGAAAAAAGCAGTGCCTGTCTCACACTTGTTCTTCTGCCATATCACTCTGCACTCTAGTAAAGTTCTGAATGTCACAAGTACCACGGTTTATGGGAAAACTCTTTTGTGTTAATTTTTGGAAGCATGGAGGATTTGTTGGCATTAGTGCTCTAATTCCTTGCTAAGAATGGATTAAGTCACGGGTCTGAGAGGGTATGCTTGATCATGGATAGACCAGCAGGCCATGTGTTCCTAAATCATGTGACATGGGCAATGCTGAGTACTGTTATTCTTAATTCCTGTCAAATTAGGTAAACAAACTGTCTTGATAGATCCTTTCAAGAAAAAAAACACCTCTTTTCAGTGACTATATTATAAATGTAGGCATTAATTTTTAAGGACTGTTTCACTACAGACACTGAAAATTTAAGTGCACTTTGTTTTACAAGTTTCTTCTCATTCATTCATGATTTAAAGATTTCTTAATTAAGAGATTATTCCAAACCACAGTGTGCAAAATTGATGTCATAAATGCCATATTCAGCACCAAAAATTGTAATCCTAGCCTTCGTTTTGCCTTTTCATTTTTGTTATCAAAAAATATTTTATCTTGTGATTTCTTCTGTTACTTCTCCTTTCATAGAGTGTGCACTGATCTAAGCTTTGTGTCACTCCAGTATTATTTCTGGTTCTGTGTTCTCTCTTAGCTTTCCATGCAGACAGCAGTGCAGTTTGGCAACCCAGAGATTTTTCTGAAAATTCTGCTAATTTGGTTCCTATTTTTACATAGTTTCACCTTCACAGACATAATACTCAAAATATTAATGATCAGTGTAGTTAGAAGGGAAAAAGCACCGTGCAGATAAAAGTACCTAGAACTCACATTTTGAGTGGAAAAACAATCTTTTTTTTCTAATAAAAGAAAATGCTATAAAGGGCAATAGATATTAGTTTTGGTTTGTTTTGGTTTTTAAGGGGAAAAGAAATAAAAATTTTCAGGAATAGTAAGAGATATCACAAGAGAAACTCAAAAAGTGAGTCAAACAGTCTTAAAGAAGGAGTCTGGAAGGTGTGCACATAGTCACTTATAAGACAACTGTTTAAATGAGAAGATTAAGCCTACCCAGAACAGCACATAAGTCAACAGGGAGTGGTGTTCTGAGGAGAGAGAAATTTCTGCCAAATGTTCCTGATGGTGCCTGGCTGTCTGTAAATAATCCTTAGAAATTCTTCATCATATATGAATATAAACTCTCCTTTCTATTTTATTCTATTTTTAATTGTGGGAGGAAGTGATAAAGAAGAAATGCTATGCAGAACTTTATGCCAGAAGGTATGATCAAAACATCTGTTCCCACTTTCATATTACAGGCTTTTATCTTCCTCCCACCTCTCTATATTAATCACTAAGATTTAACATATTGGTCCTCTGGTAAAGTTGTAGGATACATCTTATGAAAAGGAATTTTACAGATTTTTAAAAAGTCTTATACCCCTTAAATGCTATAAACAACATAAAAATATATATTAATTTGAAGTCTTAACAAAAATTTTTTAAATGCTAGTATAAAAAAGAAACAACAGATTTTGAGATCCCTGGCAATTTACCATAGAGAAAAATTCCTTCTCAAAGATAAATCCAGTGATCAACTTGACCACTAGTATGTAAATAGGATGTACTTCTTGGGTACAGAAACAGTTCTGTAGATACTATCATTCTGTGCAGTTCTGAGGCATGAACAAATCCTGGGAAAAAAATCTCAAAGATAAATTATATAAATATAGTATATTCATTTAATGGTAAACAGAAGACTACAATTCAGGTAAAAAATTAAAATTCAGGATGAATTGATAAATCTACATAAGATATTTGATGTATCCTCTACTGTTCTTGATGATATCATGCAGTTTTCATTTTTTTTCTTCTTTATTGTAATAATCTGACCAAAATCAAGCAATCTATATATTAATAATCCATATTACTTTCCCTTATATGTTCCAATTCTTCAAGCCTGTGGTGGACTGAAATTAATGGAATCTATCCAAAACATCCCTCCTTCCTCCTAGACTTCCAGTTGAGATTCCTTGCACTGCACCGTGTGCCTCACTCACAGGTCGCACAAAGACCTTTCCAGATTCTTTGCTTTGCAGGTAACATCTTCCACAATGCCACACCATGCCTTAAAAATTACCTTTAAAAATCTCTTCTTACTATCTTCACAAGGAACAAGACTTTGAATTAAGTTTTTCCCCACTTTGCTCAGTTCACCTCCCGATATGAAAGGGAAAGGCAGAGGAGAAAGTGCAGATATCCCTGTTTGATCAGTTTGTACTGTGAACAGATTGTCTTAGCCCAAGCCATACCATTTTGGTATGGCCTGACCTCAATGGTTGGAAGAGGATTGAGGGAAACAAAAGAGGTGAGAGAATGACTGGATGACATTTTTGTGTTATTCCTCATTTTTTTCATAATGTTTTTCTGTTTCTCACCATTACAGCAAAAGGGGGTAGGTGGAATGTAAGGATTGCCTTGTCTGCCCCCACCTTGACAGCTGTTGGTGGCAATACAGCATGCTTTGTACCAGCCTTTTGTTCTGATCAATAAGGTAGAACTCATTTGTACCTTATGTATATTTTCTTTATGTAGGAACAATTTGTACCTTAAGCATTTTTTCTTTATGCAGAGAGATAACCAGTAAAAAGTCAGATTATCATTTCTCATTCACAATTGTACATTTATATCAGTGACATTCCATACAATTTATCCCAGTATAAGTGAGCACAGACCTCTTCCTTCATCCTACTGTGACTGAAGCCATCTCTTCTAATAAGATGCTCACAAGTTCATGGCCACTGTGGCTGTTGCTGTTTGCGTCGGGAAAGGGTGTCTGACAGCAGCACAGACAGGTTCCCATCCTCTGACCTAGGCACAAATTGATGTTGGCAGGGATAGGACACTATACCACTATAAATTGCTTAGCTTGCCTAATAAATCTAACTTGCATAATTTGCAATTTGTCAAAATAATTTATGCCACAGTACCTACTAATCACAATTTTGGCAAAGTTGCAATCACCTCACTTCTGATTGCAGCAGATTAGCTCCTGTTTACACTGGGATGACCTTTGGTAGCCCTTTGCCCCAAAGCAGCTCTTTGAAATTAGTGATATTCCACACACGCGCTCTTGGGATTTGTTCATAACTAATCTCTGTTGTTAAACTCTTTTGTTGCACAGCCTACTCAGATGTACAAAGACATTTGACATTATATTGTGAACCCCCAGTCAACTTTAAATTCAGATCAGGTCTGTTAATCAAATACAAACTTTTTTTTTTTTCCAAACTGGTGAAAGATGTATACAGGTACTTTTATAGTTGCCAGTTATTATAACACTGTCAAGATAAAATACATGCTGGTGCTTATTAGAATGCTAAATATTTGGTTAATATGAGATGAAAATGTAAATGCAATGAGATTTTTAAAAAAATAAATGGTATGTTTGAAACAGGCAGAATAACTTGATTTATCAAAAAATAATATAGTCATCCATTGACTTTAAGCAGTTGAGGGATTTTTGTACTTATGTCTTTCGTGGATTGTTGGGTTTGATTGTGTATTGGATAAATAGCCTCAACCCTAAACATTGAACCTTTGAAGGTCTGGTATCTGATGTTAAATTTTTGCAGTAGACATGTCATTAGTCACGTGGTTTACATAATTAACCACACAAATTTTAAAGTGCAGCATATTAGAAACATTTAGTGCATTGTAACTCCTGATTCACTGTTAGATCAACAAAATTCATAAATACTGCATCAGTGCATTTATGATTATATGTATTTTGCTTGAGGCAAATCTGACAGCCTGCATATCCATACTGCAGTCATCTATTCTCTCTCCTCAAATAAACAATCAAATGAAGATACATGCTCCTAGCACCTAGTGAAGGAGAATAGTCATAGGTTTTTATTTTCTTTGTTTTCTTTCCTTTTTATCTTAGCATACACATACTTAAACTGTCACTCTCGCACCCGAAGAAGTCCACTTTTCAGTTAATTTGCTGGATATTCTTGATTTTCTAATATAAAACTCTTGGTGAAATGTTTTTCACCCTTGATTAAGCACATTCAGTGCAGAAATAAAATGAAATGAGGAAAAAAGAATCCCTGGCAAAGTATTTAATTACCTGTTTTTACACTCATTGTACAATGGGGACTTAAACTGACTAGAATGTGAACAGGGAATGCAGAACAATGCCCTTAAACAAAAAAGCCACGATTATTCTAGATACTTATCTGCTACTGAGCTGTGAGGAGGAATTAATTCCTATAGTCATAACATATTGATACCAGTAGAAACAAGACTAAAATAATTGAACTCTGTAACTGAAGAAATTATTTGTATTAACCATAATCTATTAAACATAAAATATCAGATTAAGCATATAATTATAAAAGTTGCTTTTTGTTGCCAAATCGTTGCTATTTTCATTTTTAAGGCAGTTATCTTACAAAAGTAGTAATAAATAGCACTGAAGTACAATTTTCTTCACATAAAGAGTCTAAAAAATACAGAAGACTTGGTAGTTGTGTATGCATTCTTTGGTGTATCTTCAAATAGAAGCAAGCTATATGCAACAGAAAATGTTGACCTTCCCAACAAGTTTTATGAATGAAGAACAGTTCTTTCCATTGAGAATTAATTTGATTTGATTTCATTATTAATTTAATTACTGATCTTCCATACATAGTTATTACTATATTATGCCTAATGACTATGAAAAGTTATCACAGAAAGTGTCATAAATATGAGAATATGTGGAAAACACTAGAAGTCTAGCAGAATATGGTTGGATAAATCATCTTCTAATATTTAATTATGGAAATACCTGATTGTCTGCCAGATAATTTTATGAACAGTTATAGCTATACTGATTATAATGCAGAACAATTCAAATTGAAAAAAAATCATTATCCTGAGTTTAACAAACACCTCCCAACAAAGTACTACATCATCTTAATGACCTTTGGCTATGGATTGGACTAGCAGGTGAAACCCTCACTATGGAGGTCTTGGCTTGGGGAAGGTAAGATCTGAGCCAAAGACAATTTAAATCATCAGAGAGAATCCTACTGACTTCATTGGGATCAACCCTTTGGCAAGCAGCCTGGAGGAGCCCAAAGCCAGCTAACCTACCTACGGTTATCCTCTTGTCTCCAGGATGGAGATGATGCTTTCCTCCAGAACTATCTATTTGGCACCACTGAGCCAACTCTCGCTGGAACTGCTTGGCAGGGTACTTTTTAAGTCCTCTTGCATAGCAAATAAAAACAAATCTATCAAAAACCTTCTAGATTTCTTATTTGGTGATAAACATTTTTCAGTTATATAAAACCCTTACTGGTTTTTGTCTTTAAGAGATTTTTTCTGATCATTGCAAATTGCTTAGTGCTTAGACATAATGTACTGATTAAAAGGATTTAGCAGCATACCTGGAAAATATATGCCAGCCACAGTTAAAATATGTGATAGCATAAATAGTTTATTTGGAAAAGTTGCTGGAATCAGGCCAAGATTAAGGTTTCTGCCCTTATGGAACATGTTATCAAATAGCAATAATCTTAAGTTTATAGTCATTCTGAAGAGCATGAGGAAAAGTGCACTAAAAACAACATTGCAGGCTACATAGCTTATATCAGCTATTGGTGTATGACTGGAACAAAAGTATGGAGGGTGAGTTGCTCTGTAGATACTGTAAATAATCCTGTATAAATAATTATCTCAAACTGTACAGTATTATAGCAAGATAAAATTCTACATTTTATTTCCATAAAAAATTTAAGGTATTTAATTATTTAAAACTTGAAGTTCTTCTCTTGGCTATAGCCTGCCTCTCCTTCTGTCTATATTATGATTTTTAGCATAAAAAAATATAGTTAGAAGAAATGTTAAAAGCAAATTTACAAATGGAGAGAGAGTAAATATAATGACAGATCTGGCAAGAGCAACAGCTATACTCAGAATTTGCAGTGTAAAATATGTTGAGAGTAAATATTTCAAGTAGAAGCGGTAAGGCTCCATTGTAAAACAATGCACAGAAAATATATGCCATAAAAGTCCCTGTAAATTTTCAGAAAACTCAAATATGCCACTCTTTTACAACATAAAATTAAAATGAAGAAAGATAACTGTGTAGTAGTTAAACAACATTAGGCAGGGATGTGGGTAGAAGAGAAGCAATGTAAAATAAAAGCTGTGAAAATCCTGAAATGAAGTAAATTGCATACAGGTCAATTAACTGAATAAAGATATTTTCAGTGTTTACTTCTGCAACATTTACATTTTAAATCTTTTTCTTGCTGTGCAATGATTTTATACATTTGGTTCAGCTATGTTACAGGCACAGAAGTATATGCTGTAAACACTATGAAAGATCTGGCCATGTACTCAATGCAGTCCTTGGTTAATATCCTATAGCCACAGTTCACATGCAATATAACATATGTCCTACCTTTCTTCTTTTCTTCAAATAAAAAATAATTATGGCATGTTATATATGTGTGTGTGTTACCTATTGATAATCACTGAGTTTTTGCAGGACACTGTTTATATTAGCACTTGCATAAAGCTGTGAGACACAATCCAGCTAGCCCAAAGTTCAGGTGCAGATGGCTTGGCATAAAATGCTGTCTGTCAGAAAAACTCTGAAATGGAAAACAGTATTTGAACTATTTCCCCATTCATCTTCAGGATACAGCAATTGCAAACTGCTTCTGTTTCATCTCTGCTTATGCATCTCACAGAGAGATTCGGCTGCATAATTTTCATCAGTGGCTAATGAGCTGCAGTGCAGCCTACTGGCTTTTAGATTCCTCTTTTCTCTCTGAAGGTATTGTACTGCATTTCTCATTTTCTTTTATCATTTGTAAAACCAAGAACTAACACAGTCAGAACTGTGAATGATGTAGGTGAATCCTGTATTGCCTTTACAAATCTGTTCAAGATACGAGAAATTTGTTTTCTTGTGTGCCTGTTTCCATTTCTCTACTTTGTCTGTCTTGTCTCTATGGTTTGTAAACTACTAGAACAGCCATATTCATATGGACCATATGTACACCAGCATTTGGTCTAATGAATTTAAACACCTGAACAAACTGGAATCTGCAACATGATTAAGTAATAATGAAAAGCAATAAGTGCAAGAGAAATAAAGTATGAATATGGACACACCTTAGCAATCTCTTATCAACAAGCTTATTTCTCTTTAGCCAAAGATCTTCTTTCTTTTCATAGAAAAAACAAAATATTTACTGTTGGTTTTAAGTTGATATGAAAACTGCATAGCACAGAAGAATTTTAAAAAACACTTCTTGACAGTTATAAAACAAACAAACAAAAGAAAACAGTCATGGTGCAAACTGAGAAGAAAAAAGGAATGGACTGCAGTCAATCCTTGAGTGATAACTGTTACTTTGAATAGAACTTCATTAAATGTATTTCATATAACTATTCTAATACCAAAATATTCAATATAAAGATCTAAAAATCCAGACATGTAATTACTAAACTCTGAAAGTAGGTATAAATAGTTTAAGTCCTGTAGTGACTGATTTGTTTTAGACTTACAAGAGGAAATACATGTTGGCAAAATGAGAGCAATTGCAGCCTAGCGCTGGAGTCGTTGATATGTCTGCATTCCAAAGTCATAGATGTTTTAAATACTAGTTTAAAGGAGTAGTGCTGAGTAATTTTCTCATATAATTAATTATGTGCTTATGTAAATCAGTTGTAATAGCAGGAATCAAAAATATCGGAACAATTTAATTACTACATTGTGAAGCATATCTTAGCTTCAAATGAGTCTGTCTCATCAAACTGTTCCAGCAATTGTTTAGCTTTGTAAAGTATTCAGTGAGTATTTCTGCAAAAAGAAAAAAAAAAGGTGGAAGCATTTGAGGTTGAATCAGATTGGATAAAACCCCAGTAGTTCAGATTTTCTGCTAATCTCAAAGAGAAGCTTGTTGGATTAATTCCATACACATATGCTGAAGTCATTTACTTCAGCAGGCATGTGTTAAAATGTTATGGCATTCTAAATTAACAACACTAATAATGCTTATATAATCATTTGTATCTGTTTTTAGCATACACTTTTGACACACAGCTCTAGAGACCTAGGACTCAGGTGGTCTCTTGCCTGTTTTCACCAATGTCAAATGACCGTGAAATGCTATAATGTCTGCTTTCTTGCTCTGTCTCCCACTTTGAACCAGTATGAAGAACATTAGATGAGGAAAAAAGCTGGACTGATTATGGTGGCCAGCACTAGGATGGAGCAAGTCCCATTGAGTGCAAGTGAGGTTTCAGTAACCAGCTCCTGTCCCAAACTGCCCTGGCACTAGTCCTGTGTCTTGCTTTTATGTAGAGTGTTATACCATGTCTTCCCTTCCACTCTGTGATGCTATGTAGGGATTTCTGCCCCTGTTTCTGAGTAGCATACTGTCGCTGTTCAGTAGCAGTCTGATGATGCTTCTTAACTGAATCTCAAGAGAAGCCCCATTAGCACCCTCCTAGAAATAGGTGGCAGCACCCAGGGACACCCATCTGTGGACAGGTTTCTACTCTGCAACCTACACACCCATTGACAGCCTCTTCCCAGCACATGACCCATTAAGTTTCCCACTATGGAATATAATAAATTAGTTTCCTGCACTCATTTTATGTCTTCTGCAAATTCAGTGGCAGAGATTATTCCCTGGGTTACATTGGGTATACCCAGAGTGATCTGCTCCAGTTTGAAAAATTACTGTAGAGGAAATGATTCTTCTAAAAGAAAAATAAGAGATGTTACTAAGCCACATCATTCTTTGGCCATGTGATTTATTTTATAGCCAGGCTGCTGTTCTGCCTTCCAAAAATGAAAAGTTTGAGTGCAAGCCCATAGTGGAGGCCCTATTTTGAAAGTTTTTACAAGATTTTTTTCATGCTGCTGACACTACATTTCTGCATAAAGGTGAATTTTATGCCATGCCAATGGGGTCCAGGTCCAGTAGAGTATTTAATCACCTGAGTAACTCTAATTACGTAAGTGCCTCCACTGAAATCAATACCATTCTTCACATGCTTAAATTGTACCCCTACTTAAGTGCTTTCTTGGATTCAGTCCTAAAATACTGTCATTAGAAAATGCGCTTCTTTGTATTTCAGAGAAATGTAACAATAAAGGGGTATTTCTGGAAAACTTTTATATCTCAGATGGATGCTCATTTCAAAAGTTCAGATTGAGTCAACGGATCACATTAATAAAAATTATAAACAAACAACATGTAATTTGTCTATTGATTCCCTTTAAATAATTTGTAAAGCCTTTTTTCATAACAAATGTGGGCATGTTTAATTAATTTTTTTCCCACAGTCGTGTATGAATTAAGATAAAGTAGAATGGGGTGTTACACGGATTTCTTTCAGATGTGTTACAGCTATTGCTATTTTTGTAGGCCCAAGCAAGAACTGCTCTTTGGCTGAAAGGCCACATTTAAAATTTCCATCTGAGAAATAAACATCTAAAAGTAAAAAAAAAAATCAGTAATAATCACCAACTATTCTGACTACTGTAATAGGCAAAAAGTATACACGATATGAAGTCTGCTGACAGAAGTTTTCTTTTACATCTTTATACTCTGTGCAATATTTCTTATTTGTTCACACAAATTATATTGACAAAGGCTCTTAGGACTGTCTTTGCAAGACAAAGCTTTGAAGACCTGAAGCTTTCCCAAATCATTTTACAAATGCCAACCCAAAGACTAGGTAGACGACTTCTATAATGGTCTCACAGGTACTGTTCTTCCTATTCATATTCAACCTCTTTTATGTCATACACCATCTTACAAACAAGATCCTACTTTTTGAAACAAGTGAGATGTTAGTGTAATCCATATTTTCTAAGTGTCTCTAAATACAGTTTAATCCTTAGCTGCAAGTGCGGCACACTTTCTCAGTTTAACCTTTTGATTTTGGAACACCTTATCCAAACACTCATCTTCCAAAGCCATCTAACTTTTATAATCTGCATGTCTACATTAGTATTTATTACTTTTTTCAGCCTTACTTCTAATTGCAAATTCTGTTAATACTTATTTATATTTTTTTTATTATTAAAATACCAAACATCTTTAGACCAAGGTAATACCTCTTCTATATCTGACTAAAAAATTCCCACTTTGCAGAGCTTCCATAGTCAAAATTGCTTACACCTCAGGTAATTTTAATTTCAGTAGATCTGGGGACTCCTTATTTTGCATAGCATTGACAAGTTCTTCAGAGTATTTCATTATTCTATGCAAAAACATAGATAGAAATGTAATTTGTTTATGTCAGCATGCTTTCTCTTAATGGTACTTGTAATCATGCCATAAATATAATTTTTATTTGATATTGCCTATTTTCCTAAGATAGTGATCATTGATGTATTGATGTCATTTAATATGTCTCTCAATCGTACTATAATTATTTTCTAAAATTATTAACAAGTTAATAAATCCAAATCTCTAAGACCCTTCTTACTGGGACTTTTAGCATAGCAGTAAAATGTGTGCCTCTCCTTACCAACCTTCTGAAGTTTTTCTGTTGTTCCAAGTTTTATTATAATTAGTATTAATTTTCAGAGATGACTCAGTTAATAATGTTAGTAATCTCAAAGGAGAATTCTGTGCCTCCCTAGACTGAAAATTTAGTAAATTAAATAGTCGTCATTTAGTGTTATCTGAAATAGAATATATTTCATCATCACTGTAAAAATAGTAACAGTTCCTAAATTAAAAAGAAAAAATGGTCTTGTCTCTTTAGTTTAGCTTCACAATATTTTCTAAATATGCTATAAAAATGATAGGGAAAAATAAGTTTGTAGGCACTAATGAAAGTTTTGCAACAAGGCTATACATTAAAAAATTTATTTTTAGTATTCTGGTAATTTCACTATTTTACTTACTACTGATTTAACTTTTCGTCTTAGTTGTGCTTCTTCAAAATTGCATCTAACCTAGATGACATAAATTGCTATATCAGTAAATTTTAAACATGATTTCCTTTTATTTGTAGTGACCTAAGTTTTTTAATTCTCTCAAGGTATGAATATGAAAGAAAGACCTTCAGTACTTACAGTAAGATATTGACGTACGTTATGGTATAAACATCTGATGAGGAACTATTATGCTGATTTTTAAAGAGATTGATAATATCTTATCCTACAGCTGCATACATGCTTCTTGAAATCAGGAAAAGCAATTTACCCTCCACTGTGACTATTTATTAGCTTTTTAATTGACTTGGACTAGTTTTGTACAAGAAACCATTAAATCGTTCTTGAAAATAAATGGTGTACATAGTGTAAGAGCATCTGTGGTGTTAATTTTGCAGTAAATTAATTGCACCTATTCAAACACTATTTCTATCACCTGTTCTAAAGCGTTTTAAGCTAATATTATATTATTGATCAGTTACTTTTTAAAGAGTTGTTGCTGGAATGGATTACAGAGACCAACAAAGCACCAATCCTGTAGTCACAATTGTCCTCAAGTTTGTGGTAGGAATAGTCAGGGACAGGCATGAAGATTTGATTAGAATCATAGAACCACAAAATGGTTTGGGTTGGAAGGGACCTTAAATATCATCTGGTACCAACCCTTCTGCCATGGTCAGGGATACCCTCCACTAGACCAGGTTGCCCAAAGCTCCATCCAATCTGACCTTGAACACTGCCAGGGAGGGAACAGCCACAGCTTCTCTGGGCAACTTCTGCCACTGCCTCACCACCCTCACAGTAAAGAATTTCTTCTTAATATCTAATCTAAAACTACCTCATATTAGTTTAAAAAACATTGCCCCTTGCCCTAGTACTACTTTCACTTGCAAACAGTTCCTCTCCAACTTTCCTGTAGTCCCCCTTCAGGTGCTGAAAGACTGCAATATGATTTCATCAGAGGCTTCTCTTCTCCAGGCTGAACAAGCCCAACGCTATCAGCCTGTCTTTTCATAGAAGAGGTGATCCAGATCTCTGATCATCATTGTGGCCCACCTATGGACTTTCTGCCAACAGCTCCATGTCCTTATTGTGTTGGGAGCTCCAGAGCTGGACACAGTAATGCAGGTGGGTGTCACAAGAGCAGAGGGGCAGAATCACTGCCCTTTATTTGCTGGTCACACTGTTGATATAGCCCAGGATATGGTTAGCTTTCTGGGCTGCAAATGCACATTGCTGGCTCATGTTGAGCTTTTCATCAATCAACATCCCTAAGTACTTCTCAGCACAGTTTTCAATCCATTCTCTGTGCTTCCTGTAGTTGTGCTTGAAGTGCACTGACCCATGTGCAGAACTTTTAACTTGGCCTTGCTGAACTTCATGCAGGTTGCACAGGCCCATCTCAAAAGACTGTCTGGGTGGCAATCTGTCCCTCCAGTGTGTCAAGTGCACCACAGAGCTTGGTGTCATCATCAATCTTACAAACAGTGCACGCAATCCCATTGTCTATGTCACCAAAAAAGATTTTAAACAGTGCTGGTCCCAGTATCAAACCCTGAGGAACACCACTGATCTCCATTTGGGTGCTGAGGCATTGACAGAAACTCTCTGAGCGCAACCATCCAGCGTATTCCTTATCCACTGAGTAGTACATGCCACCATCTGTGCCTCTCCAACTTACAAGGAAGTAATGTGGGACAGTGTCAAATGCACAAGTCCAGCTAGATGATGTCTGCAGGTCTTCCCTTATCCACCAACACTGCAGCCTCATCATAGAAGGCCACCAAATATGTCAGGCACAATTTGCCCTAAGTGAAGCCATGTTGGCTTTCCTTATCTTTCATGTGCTGAGCATAGTTTCCAGGAGGATCTGCTCCATGATCTTGCCAGGCACAGAGGTGAGAATGACCAGCCTGTAGTTCCCCATGTCTTCCCTTATTCCCTATAATAATAACATAATAGACATTATGCTTCCCCTTTTTCAGCCAGAGGGAACTTTAGCAACTGTCACAGCTTCTCAAATATGGTGGAGAGTGGCTTAGCCACTTCATCTGCCAGTTCCCTCAGAAACCATGGATGTATCTTGCAAGGTCCCATGAACCTGTGAACCTTCAGGTTCCTCAGATGTTCTCAAACCTGATCTTCTCCTACAGTGGGTACTTATTCATTCTCCCAGTGCCTGTCTTTGCCTTCTGTGATCTGGGCAGTGTGGTTAGAGCCATTGCTGGTGAAGACTGAGACAAAGTATTTCTGATTACATCAGTCTTCTCCATATTCTGGATAACCAGGTCTCTTGTTTCATTCCAGAGGCTGCCCACATTTTCACTCACCTTCCTTTTATACCTATAGAAACTTTCCTTCTTGCCCTAGACGTCCCTGGGCAGATTTAATT
>VZTU01009240.1:0-12077 GCA_013400835.1 Zapornia atra
TTCTGTGATTCTGTGAAGTCTGATGAAATTTTAAAATATCTTGACTGACTGTCTCTCCTAGACAACAGATTTGGCTAGAAGGGGCTACAGTCTGGAAACAGCTACAGGTGTGGTTCTTCTTGGGCAGAGATTAGACTCCCTTGAATGTTCTATATTGTCCCCTGACTGTGGCAAAATTAGATGCCTATGAGCATAGGACAAAAGAGGACTTAATGGCTCATCAAGCCGTTGATATTGCACATAGCTTTGACAGAAAAATCCCGTGAGTAAACCACAGTTCCCGCAAGACTAAGGAAATGGGAGAGATTAGAATGTTTTACGTCCCAATTTCTTCTATATTTTAAGTTCTCTTTGCTATGAAATGGCATTTCAAAAAAAAATTTAAATAGCTGCTTAATAACTTTTGCTAGTTAAGTGATTTTCTAAATGAAAAATCTAAATAATTTCTAACATCCAAACTTGCAAGGCCCCTCCAGGTTAAAATTTGTTACATGAAATTATAGTAATTATAAGCTCCCTTTTGTATGTTGTTCTTAAAATGTCAGCTTTTCAAGTATTTAATCAGACTATAAACTTTGTAAATTCTGTAACTGCTTAAACTTAAGAGCAATTCAAGAAGCATTTTTAGAGCTTGTCTTTAAGACCTATTGACTATATAATTGGGAACTGGTCAGTGCTAAGAAAGTCAATTGAAAACCTACCACCATGATAAAAAATGTAATATAACTCAGAAATTGGCTACTGCTTTGATTCAGTGTATGAATTCAAGCAAGAGCAACTTCAAAACAGTATATATGTGTTAGTGCTGCAATAGAGCATGTGTGTCTGTGCAGATCTGCCTGCATGAATGTACTGCTGACCTTTAATGATGGGAGCATTTTGGATCAGCTCAAGTCTCATATATGTGCAACCTCTTTACCCAACGAACTAGAGGGCTGAAAGGAACAAAACACAAGTTCTATGTCAAAGGCAGTTCACAGTAATTGTCCTGCAGTTCAAGGGGCAATCTGTTTGCTTTGTGATTTCTATATGGTTTTGGATGTCAGTAAGGGTCATATATTAAGCACAGAACAAGCATTGCATTTCTACTCACTCTTACGTAACAAAGAACTCTAAAATGTGAGAAGAGCACCAAGAAAAGCCCCTGGTTTGCTATCTTTTTAGCAAAGAAGTAGTTTTATCAGTAGTAGAAATAACACTGCCTAGTGCGGCCTAGTGATCTGCAGAAATGTGTCGCTGTGTTTTTCTCCTTTCTTCCACTGTCTCAGTACCTCCAGTTTCTGCTTGCTTAGGTGAACAAAGGGCAGCGTGGTTCACTGGGCTAGTAGTTTGCAATTACATTTGAGATGTTTCTCTGCTGAGGACCTCCAGACTGACTCCCTAGCCAGCTAATACCCCTTAAATGTGTAAGGGAATGTCTTTCTGTTCTCATGATCACATGATCTTTGTTGCATAAGAAAAACAGATTAAAGAAACAAGAGCAGTCACTAATTCAGAGGCCTCTATCTGAATTTCTGACCCTGTTGGAGAAACCTTACTGGTTCTTTATTTTCTTCTTTTCCAATATCTTGCAGGGAAAGTCACCACACAGTTTTGGATTTGGGGTGAGAATTCCAGTGAGGCAAACCCTCATTTCTGTCCTTTATAGCACTCACAGTGTGTGACTTGAGGAATATTATTACACTCACTTTGCATAAATAGGATTCCCCCCTCAATGTCACCACTTTCACTCTGAAAGACAAAGTAAGAGCACAAATCTATTGGCTCAGTAATTTTGTTGGAAACTTCTTTTGCAACACACTGTGTGTCATCTGACCACATAGTTTGACAAGAAATAGTAATTTAAGTAGACATTTTAATATGTGGGAGGGATCATAACTGTTTCATGTGGCTGCATAGAATCGTAGAAGGCAGAGACTATCGAAGGTTGTGAGAATCTTAGCCTTTCATTTCTATTACACTTTGAAATATTACAATCTGACATGTTTCTCCAATTTTCTTATGTGTTTCAATATGAAAAGATGGGCATGACTGAAAGTTTAACCCCAGGATCCCTTCCTGGTAGCCCTGGAAAGGTCATGCATTACATACCATGATCCTGGGACTGGGGATTTTTTAATTTTGCCTGACAGCTCATCATCCTGCAGCATTAATGGAGGCTTACTGTGCAGGAGAGTTGGAAAGATGAATTTAAATGCAAGATGACCTTTCCCTGAACTTTTAGGAACCTGTATCCAACATTCATTTTAGATTTCTGTGTTAAGGAGATGTTTCTCAGTTTATCCCTAGGAAGCAGCATGTGTGTAGGCAACTGTAAGCTGCTCAAGGGTAACTTTCTTTCAGAGCAGATGTGAGGAAATTTGAGAGACCTTACCCCAAACTGGCTAGTGTAAATATGTTTAGAGATAAATTTTTAAATATAAAAGATAGGAAATGGTTTTTCTTAAACCAATATTGAAAATTAATTTCATGATTCAGAGCTGACCTACTTGTGGGTGTATACCATAATTTTCCTTTGAAAGACCTCACATTTGAAGATGCTTCTGGCTTACAAATTTTGGGATCTTTCTTTTTTAAACCTTTCCAGTATTTTGTGAATTTTTGTAACCTATCCCAGAGCTCAGTCAGTCTCCAGTCACACTATATTCTCCACAGTTTCTCTCAGTCTACAACTGTACACCTGTATGGTGATACAAATTCCATCACCAAAAGAAGCACTCCTAAGGATACTCTTTCAAGGGGCACTGTGCATATATTTTGTACAGCTGCTCTCTCTTCCTGTTTTATTGTTCACTATTTGATTCTTGCCAGGTCTTTACTGATACACTTTTCCAGTACATGTCTGTGTGTTTACTAAGGAGAAAATACGTTTTCACTTTCAGGGAACCTACTGAGCCCCGTTTTACCATGCAGAAGGAGGGAACTGCAACACAAAGATATTACTGACCCATTTTGAAGATGAAACACAGTAGTTTATGATTTAACCTCAGGTTCATTGAAAGTAGCAGCAATAATTACATTTGTATCACCCAAGACAAGTTTATGTAGATGACTGAGTCATACCTAAAAAGGTTAAGAGCTTTGACTCCAAAAGCTATTTGTACCAGAAGCACTGCCTTAAGCTCTATTTTCAACTTTTTTTTTCTTTCAGAGCAGAAGAGACTACATATCCACTGTACATCCCCTTTGCATTTCTGTGTGTGCTGATGGCAGAAATGAAAGTTTCTTTCTGCATCTGATGGCTCATAAAGTTGTTTCTTTGACTGGTCAGCCTTTGGCTTCAGATGCTCAAGACTCAAGCCAAACAGTAACTTCCTGGTTTACACACAGAATTTTTTCCCTTGTCTCTAACAAGATGGTATTTCCATCATCACAGGAAGTCTCTCCTGAATGGTTTTGATCTTCCATGTGAGAACATTATTGATCCTTCTAGATGTCCACAATCATCCTATCTTTCCTCTTAAAAGAAAAGTGAGAGGCATTTATTTCTAACATGTTGTTCCAGCCAGACAAAGTGATTTCTAAAATCTAAAATATGATCTGGTTATGACCATCATGTTTTCATGACTCACTGGCCAAATTATGTCAATTAGAAGATGCCACTTAGGTGAGGAGCCTGTATATCTGCTAGAAGGATGCCGTTCTTTTGGACATGTTTCCACTTCTGGATGGAAAAGGCCAGCAGCATTGCTCTGCAAGAGTGACATTGTGTTTCGTTCTGCATTACCAAGCAGGCATCAACAGCAACATTGAACTTAACTCACAAAGGATTCCCACTGTTTTTAATCAGATCATCTTCTGTTGTAGCACTATACGTTATGGATGCTACTTTTCTGAAATTTCTGCATGGTAGGAGAAAAGAAGAGGACCAGTTATACACATTTGGAGGCAGAATGGAAAACTCCATTCCTCAAAAGCACACATGAAATGCATCTCTGCAACATCTTAGAAAGAAACTGTCAGCAAGCAAGTCCATCGGTTGAGTCCCTTTCTTTCCTTGTAGTTCCTGCCCTTCTCACATTGGGAATTATCAGGGTTGGAAGCTGTTATTTTTGGGAAATAGTGAAGGACAAAGAGGTGAAGTCTCTTTTAATGTTTGCTTTCATGATTTTTTTACTTTCTTGCTTTGTGATATATGGTGCTGTACCACTGAGGAGCTAGACTTTTCTATTAGATGAAATGAGAAAAACAACCAAAGAAAACAGCTGTAAGTAATACCTTGTTTTCCAACAGAGGATTACATTTCACTGAATTGGAAATCACGAGTCAGAAACATAACAGTCAGAATCCTACTATAAGTCCATTTGCACTTTTGGCAAAAGATGCCTTTAAAAATCTTCCCAAAAGGACTTACCTCTTAGAAAGGGGAGTAAAAAGGGGATGTGGAAAAAAAAAGAAATAGAAAGAGGCAGTGTGAGTTCTCAGAATTACTTTTTATTAAGCTTCATGTTGAAACCAAACTGAAAATTGGCAAAGCTTTCAGGAAAATTTAGCAAAGAAACAGCTTGCAGTAATCTAGCAACCAGGGTTACTATGGCAATAGCAGTACACTGTGAAATTTAGTAGATATAATTTTCCATGATTCACTGTATATTTTTAGCTATTTTTCTTTTTGTTCTCTCATGCTAATTGCCTTTCTGAAGAAATGGTTAGGTCATGCCCTCAGAAAAGATAGAGATACGAGTTGGTGCTTAAGGAGAGCCTTAGTGTTCTAGCCTCAAATGATCATCCTAAGGAAATCTTAGGGTCTCGACTCCTATCCCGCTCATATTGTCTTGAGCCTTTAAGGCCATTGTTTCCTGCTTCTGGAAATGCTTCCATCCCTTGTTCACCTTAATTTGCTTCTCTAATGCTTCCCCCCACTAGTTCACAGTCTGAACCATATGAATAATTTTTCTCTTCCTTCTTTTTCAGCTATTATCCAACATGATTCTTTTCCATAACAACACCGCTTCTCTTTTTGACATGGTTTCAACTCAGGGACTCAGAAATCTAGCTCCCATCTCCTCACCCCCTTCCCTCTCTTTGGCCACTCTGTGACTTGCCCATAACCTGAGCTGATCAAGACTTAAATGCTCCTTCTTTGTCAGTCTTGTTGTTTTGCCCCAGCCAGCAGCTAAGCACCATTTGGCTGCTCTCTCACTCCCTCCTGGCAGGATGTGAGTGAAAGTGAGAAAACTCGTGGGTTGAGATAAAGTCAGTTTAATGGAAAAAGCAAAAGCCACGCACGTAAGCAAAGCCAAACAAGGAATTCATTCACAATTTCCCATCTGCAGTCAGGTATTCGGTCATCTCCATGGAAAGCACGGCTCCTCCACACGTAACAGTGACTTGGGAAGACAAATGCCATCACTCCAAATGTCCTCCTCTTCCTTTTTTTCCTCTCAGATTTATAAACTGAGCACGACATCATATGATACAGATTATCCCTTTGGTCAGTTAGGGTCAGCTGTCCCAGCTGTGTCCCCTCCCAGCTTCTGGTGCACCCTCAGCCTACTCACTAGCAGCGTGGTGTGAGAAGCAGAAAAGGCCTTAGCTCTGTGTAAGCACAGCTCAGCAGTAACTAAAACATCTCCATATTCTCAACACTGTCTTCTGCACAAATACGAAACACAGCTTCATACTAGCTACTGTGAAGAAAATTAATTTTATCCCAGCCAAACCCAGCAGAAGGAATCACTCTGATTCAGTCACTTTCCTAGCCATTTAGATACACAGTCATGATTTTCTCTATGTACCACCATTTTAGTATGTCTCTGACATACAAGATGTCACTCTCTGTTTACCCTCCTAATATCTCTAAGATCTGGCTTCCTATTCTTTGACCAAATGTCACAATTTGTCATAGAAGTCTTACTCTTGCTCCACTACAGCCAGAATCTCTTCTGGGCGACATGTGCTCAGAGTCATTAAAAATGTTGATGACTTCATGATCTTCCCTGTTTGTTTCTTCAGCTGCTAATTTCCTTTGTGCTATTCATCCTCTGCTACACCAAGTTTTGCTTGTATTCCTGAGCTGCACAAACTTATAACTAAGTGTTCCACTCTATAGTGGTACTTTTATCATATACCATCCCTGATCAGTTCCCCTTGTGTCCAGTTCTGGGCCCCCTGGTATAAAAAGGACAGGGACCTCCTGGAGAAAGTCCAGAGAAGGGCTACGAAGATGATTAAGGGCCTGGAGCATCTCCCCTATGAGGACAGGCTGAGAGAGCTGGGACTGTTCAGTCTAGAGAAAAGAAGAATTAGGGGGGACCTAATTAATGTTTATAAATATCTTAGGCAGGGGATGCAGGGGGAATTGGCCAGCCCCTTTTCAGTGGTCTGTGGGGACAGGACTAGGGGCAATGGCTGCAAATTGGAGCACAGGGAGTTCCGCACCAACATGCAGAAGAACTTTTTCACAGTGAGGGTGACAGAGCCCTGGGACAGGCTGCCCAGAGAGGTGGTGGAGTCTCCTTGTCTGGAGATATTCAAGACTCGTCTGGATGCCTATCTATGTAATATGAGCTAGGGAGCCTGCTTTGGCAGGGGGGTTGGACCCGATGATCTCTCGAGGTCCCTTCCAACCCCTACGATTCTGTGATTCTGTGATTCTGTGATCAATCCCTTCACTTTACCGTTGTCTCCAGCTTTTGTTATTTTATTCTATAACCTGTACTGGTATCTCAGTGCTTTGTTACATTGACCGTGATACATGATAAATGGGTTATGGAAAAAGTAAAGTATATCTCCTTTAGCCTCCTTTTTGCAATTCATCTCTGTCACCTCATATGAAACAGCAGCATCTAAGAATGGTTAGGCAAGTAGAAAACTACTCAGAATCACAGGCTATCACCAGAACATGCTCATGCAATTATTACTTGACCTTCCTTACTCTTCACCTCTAACCATTTGGTTGTTATGCACTTATGCATTGTCACTCTGTATTTTCAATAGGGCTCTAAGTGTTTTAAGACTGGGACTGTCCACCTGCTATATTGCTGTATATAAACAACACAAAAGAAATTAAGCTCTGTGAAGTCTCTGTGAATTTTGAAATGAAGGCATAAATGGAAGGACTGGCAAAAACGCTGAAAAAGAATAATTCTTGAAGTCAGTCAAGGCTGAGGAAGTTTACAAGGATCTCTGAAGGACTTAATAAAGGTGCAGAACTTGGATCCCCACAATTCTCAACTTCTATGGATTTTAATCTTAGCTGCTAGTGTCTTCATACATAAATACAAATAAACACATAAAAAATAAGAAAATACTTCTAGAAATTAAAAGTTAAAAACATCCAGAAAAAATAATTTTATTCAAGCAGAGTGTATTTACATAGTCAAACTTTCTGCTGCAAGATACAAAAAAGGCTATGTATTTGGTTATGTATATTCATGAGCATTTAAAAGGACCACAGTGCTTCCTCTCAAGACATTGCTGATCAGTAGCTGGGGCTGTGGTGCAGTGTTATGTAAAGCAAGGTTTTGACTTTGTAAGATGTTATTTTCCTTTCCTGCATTTATGGGTTTGCTTTTTTCTGCATTTAGAATGTAAAGTGTTTCAAATAAATACTCAGGTTATGGGTTCTTTATACCACGTATTTACTTACTAGATGCAATCACAATATAAAATATGACAATACTAATTGTCTTCTGTCACTGAGGACAGTAAACTAAAGATATCCTCGCCTGTTCTGTGGTAACATCCTTGTGTTCCTGAAATTACATTTTTCTCCTCTCTGAACCCCATTCATCTGTGGTAATATGGGCATAAGGAAAAGTCAAAGGAAAAGCTTCCCAGTTCTGAGCAGTGATGTGCATGGGAAAGAAGGAAACGCCCCATCCCTCAGAATTACTCCATTTTAGTCAGATGATTAATACAAAACCCAAAGAATGAGAGTTGTTCTCACATGAATCAGCAGTAGTGGGGCTCCACTGGCTCTTCCACAGTATGAGAAGACCCTCATGTTGCAGCAGTCTCAGCTTGTGAAGGATCTGCTGTGCTCTAGTGTGGCCAGTGACACTACAGGGTAGTAACTCTTGTCCAGTTCACAGCACGACTGCCCTTCTGTGAAGCACAGGGCCTTCTGCTGAGAACACAGCATTGCCCTTACAAAAAAATATATGCAGGAATAAAATAGTAACTGATCTGTGTCTACTATAGCTGTTCATGATTCTCAACTCTGATCAGTTTTGAAGAAATTTAGAACAATCCCTGTAGAGTTCTGCTGATGTTAATTTTTAAGTGTCTTTTCCATGCATATGAAATGCATCCCTTTTTCAATATGTCAAATTAACATCTAGCATCCCTTACAGCTAACATTTTCAAGACTTCTATTTCCTACCACACCTTATTTTTTTCTGACATAAACCAATTTCTTTTTTCCTAAATGCCTTTTATTAAATATTACATTTGTAATTACATGCCAATATCATATTTTCAGAATGTCATCTGTTCCTACAGTTATCACACAGCACTTTCTGCTACATGAAGCTAGGACTTTTCAGGCAGAAAAATCTCTATTTAATCCCCATCTTTCACCAGAGAAACATCACAGTTCTAGAAAGAAAATCAAATGTGAGATGTTATAAAAAAAAAGGAGTTTGAACTGTTCCACCTATTCTAGATGGCTTGCCAAATACAATAATGCTGTATGTCATATTTATTATTGTAGTTTCCAAACTGTATTCCCTGTGCTATCCAGCAGATGATGCTAATGTATTACAAACTATTTTAGCCAGAGGAAACATGACCAGCTAAAAGATGTCGTTTTGTCACATTTCAGACATTTTACATCTTCAATTGCCCTCTTTAATTCTTCTCTTTTTGAGTGTGTGGGATTCTGAGTCTCAGAATGTGTTGTTTTTCTGAAGCAGTTTTGTTACTAAAGATTGACCCTTTCAAGTGCCTACCTGCTACGTTTTCATAACCCTTTGACATTCTACAGAGTTTGACATATAAGTTTGACCATTTTATTTTCAGAAGCCCTTTGGCTATATTTACCATCTATTTACTTCTATTCTGTGGCATAAAGTGTTGACATTTTATGCTGTGCCAAGCATTAATTCCTGTTTCCAGTCTGCAGTAAATATGTGAGGCCAAATCCTTGCACTAAGACAAAATCTAGACATTAAATATACCATTAACATAAATAAGGAAAAAGGTAGAATTGAGTTTCCATGACTCTTCCAGGATCCTCAGCTTTGTAATCTCTTTCTCTAGTGTAAGTATACCTTAATTACAGGCTATGAAAAGAAGCTTTATAGACACTTCTATTTTGCAATGTGTTCAAATTTTCCCAATCAGGGAGAGCTGATCCTGATTTCACAAGACACCTCCATAGGGGCCTTTGGAATTACTTGCAGAATGAGCGTGCTACTAATCAAATAATTCAGAGCCCAAGCTTTTACAAACAAAGTGACAGTGCCTGCATGACATTGTTTATATTTTGCTAATTAAAGGAAAGTGGGGTATAAAAAATAGGTTTTCCAAGGTGGATGCAGAAAAAAACTTGAGTTTTCTCTGCTTGCCTCAGTCTTGACCTCATTCTCTGAAGTGATGGGACTGTAGCCAGCCCTCTCCAGAAGCTAGGCATCTAGTAACTATTTCTCCTGTGCTAGCAGACTAGCACTTGGCAGTCCTTCCAGCCATTGGATCCTGTTGCAGCTGTTGCCTGCTTGATGAATTTATGTACCACCAGAAGGAGACAAGTGAAGAGGAACAAATTCCCACTTCTCGGGAGAAAAGAAAAAGTACAGAAGGAGCTGAACAAAAGAAGGAACTGAGCTGCCTTTCTTTGTCCTGTACTTCTTTTTTCTTTTTTTTTCACTCTTCTCTCATGGGAAATGTGTGGGTCCTTGAGGAGATGGAGAAGGAACCTTCTTGCTTCCTGCAGCAGGCAGGTCTGATGACTGCCCTTTCCAGACAACGAGGCTGAGGCTAATTAAACCATTTGTCTTTTCTTACACTTTTTTCCCCTAGGAGGACTGAGTTATATGAGAAAGTTGAAGCTTTTTGTGTCACTCTGCAGCAGATTCAAGGACAGGCAAAACCCATTACTGATAAATCGCATTGCAAGAGTTGGCAGTGTGGAGGACATCTAAGAATAGCCTGCCCAACTGGCCCCTGGGCCATGAAGTAGACAGGACAGGCAGGATTCAAGGTGTAGGCCTTAGGGTTGAGTGCCTTAAGCTAATAGACAGGAAAGATAGTTACAGAATTTACAAGTAAATTAGCATGAAACATTTCCGCAGAAACCTATTTACTTAAGGAAACAGACATAGTTGTGTCATTAGTTGTTATGTAGTCATTAAAGCAAAGAAAACAAGAAGTTAGTGAGTGGACAAATTGTTTGAACAGAGAACACGCAGGAGTCACCCGATGCTTTTCTGTTCCCCTGGCATCAGTCACCAACACACACATCTGTGTCACCATGTGCAAGGAGGACACAGTAAGAGTCGGAAAGAGAAAGCACAGCACTTCAGCCAAAACCGGTATGTCCTTTCTCTTGAACGGGAACCACTTGCCCGGCCAGAAATCCACCTCAGATCTGGTTTGTGATATGTGACTTCCGTGGACATGAACTTCACACAAGTCTATCGGAAGACACTACACTAATATTAGACATAAATCACTGAAGTAAATAATAATTTATATTGTTAAGTGTTAAATACTTGTCTCTAACAATCCAAGTAAGGTCCTACCACATGAAATACCTGCTTTTCTCCACAATGTACTGCTACATAGAGAGCTGGAGGGCTTAACAGAAGAACTACCTGGGTTTCTCTGCTCAGCAATTGTTTCTGAAGCAAGAAAGGGAAAAACATTTTACAGAATTCTAAAAGAAAGGGAAATGATTGTGAAAACACACACCTTAGAAGAAGATTGCCTTCAGCCCTAGCAAGAAGAAGAGCCATGGAACTGGAGAGACAACTACTGAAGAACTGGGTGTGTTTTGGTTTATTTTGAACTTTGATACACCCTGGAGAGGGGCAGACTTTTTATGTAATCGACAGGAAATTTAGCATAGAAGTACAGCTGGATGATGAGAAAGAGGCTGCTGGTTGCTATAGCTTAACTTGAAAGAATTTGTTGGGAATTACTTTGCTTCCTGAGATGAGTAGGCACAGGAGATGTGTGATTGCTACTGTGGGGGTTGTTTTTAATTCATCAGAGACATTTGGATTGGGAGACTGAGCTTTACGGGCCATTGTATTTAAGTAGTTTGGAACAATAGTTCGAAGTGTTATAGGGGAAGCTAGGTTAAGAGTATTGTCATGGTTTAACCCAGCAGGCAGCTGAAACAATCACACAGCTGTTCACTCACTCCCCTCCTAGTAGGATGAAGGAGAGGATCAAAAAGGGAAAAAATAATAAACTCAGTTTAATCGGACAGAAAAGAAAGATTATGATGATGATGATGGCGATGTTGACAATGATAGAATATACAGAACAAGTGATGAACAGCACAATTTCTCACCACCAGAAGCCAATACTCAGGTAGGTCATGAGCTGCACCATGTCCCAGCCCACCCCCCAGGTACATATGGAGCATGACATCATAGGGTATGGAATACACCTTTGGCTAGTTTGAGTCAGCTGTCCTGGCTGTGTCCCAGCTTCTTGGGTGCCTGTGGTGGTTTAGCCCTGGCTGGAGGCCAGATGCCCACCAAAGCTAGTCTATTACTCCCCTTCTAAGGTGGACAGGGGAGAAAATATATATTAAGAGGCTTAGGAGTCAAGATAAGGACAAGGAGAGATCATTTTATCAGCGACGATATGGGCAAAACAGACTCAACACAGTGCAGGAAAGAACTATTCTAATTTATTACACTACACTAGAAAGAACAGTGAAGAACCGGAGTCAGGAGTGCAATCAAATCTTAAAACAAATGCAACCAGATCTTAAAAACACGTTCCCCCCACCACTCCCTTCTTAGCAGACTTTAATCAGAATCTTGCTCCCTTCTTCCTCCCCGTCCGCAGTACAGGGAGGGGGCAGGGACTAGGAAAAAATAATGGGGTTCTCAGTTACTTCTTCATGACCTGTTTCACTTTTCCAGATCTTAAAACACCTCTACCTCCCCACCCCGCTC
>VZTU01009240.1:12342-68460 GCA_013400835.1 Zapornia atra
TTCTCCACGGGCTGCAGGGGCATCTTTGTCTCCAGCCCCTGGGGCACCTACTCCCCCTCCCAGGCCTTGGTGTCTGCACAGCTCGTTACATCTTCTCACTCCCTTCTCCGGTGGCAAAATGCAGCTGCTTCCGGGTTGTTTTCTCCTATATGTGATTCTCAGAGGCGCTGTGACTATCTCTCATTGGCTTGGCCCTGGTCAACAATGATTCTGGCCTTGGATTGTTTACATTTTGGAGCTCCAGAGAATTCCAGCAGCTCCTCACAGCAGCCATTTTCTGCACCCCCTGTTCTTTTCCAGCACCCAACCTCACAAAACTGTGACAGGGCCCCATGACCACCACCTTCTTGCTGACAGGCCAGAATGAGAATAGAAAAAGTCCTTGACTGCTTGGCAACAACTAAACTATCAGTGTGTTATCAACATTATTCTCATCCTAAATCCAAAACACAGCGCTATACCAGCTGTTAGTGAGAAAATTAATTCTATCCCTGCTGAAACCAGGACAAGTATGTTTATAATCCAGAAGAAAGAGTGAAGTAAATCTGTGGTCAGAGTACCATACATAGCTTTGCATGCATGCTTCATTGTATATATCAAGATAGTTATTTTTCAGTTTGGTAGGACAGATTTGCCTTAAAATGGTTTAACTTTAGGATATACAAACATGAATTTGTGGGCTGAAAGCTTGGTTCTAGAGAAAGCTTTATGTATAATAAAGATATATCCAAAGAAGAGAAATAGTGGGAAGTTAAATGAATTTCCAAACAATTGACAGGAGTGCAGATGTGCAAGAGATATCATCTAGAATGACCATAATCAGAAAGAAGTTTCTCTCAAGGTATTAGTTATTTCTTTAAGAAAAATTATTTTTTACTGAGAAAAAGGTTTACAATCAACATCCAATTCATGCAATATCACACCCTTAGTATTCTGTAGGGCTAACAGGTTCTTAGTCATTTTCAGCAGTGCACAGTAAAAGTACACACACTATAATTTCTCTCACTTCTTCCTATGCAATCTCTGCACCTCTAAATTGCTTAGAAAATTTAGACATGTCTCAGCTAACGATCTGAGACGGCATGATTCACATGTGAGATTTCTGGGGGATTGGAGCATACTGGGCAAGGAATTAAATATTGTAATATGAAGGTTTGGGATCTCAAGAAAAACTGTAAATATTCTGAACAGTTTAATGTAAAGAAGTATTACGTACAGAGTTAGAAACTACAAAACAGAAGAAATCTAATTAAGCTTCCTTTTCCTGTGGAGAAGGACATCAAAAACATTGTGGTCTTTTGCAGGCAGTGGAGGCAGAACTGCTAAGAAAGTAGGGCATGACAGTTTCTGTCCAGTTATGTAGGGTATTTAGAAGAAAATGGAATACAGTTTGTGCTTCAATATTTTTGCTCCAGTGAATACTGAGAAAAGAATGTTATTCAAAAAGTTATAATGAATGGAATGTGCGTTAAGTTCATCCTATGATTTCAATTAGAGATCTGAGTATCAGGAAAATATTTTTATTCAAATAGTGAAGCTCTTTGTTTGCAGACAAAGGAGCTGGCACAGATGGAGAGACAAAAGTACCTCTTTACCGCTAGAGTTAAATACATAAGACTTAGCACAGATAGCAGTTGTGTAGGAATTTTTTTGAAGGAAAGCTATTTTTGAGTGATAAAACTGACTTGGAGCCATCCTCCATAGCACCAAAGTCTCTAGAATGAGAAGGTGTTTTCCAAATGTCAGAGCTGTCTTCAAGAAGCATGTTCTTTTTTTGGTTGGTTGGTTGGTTTTTTAATGAGTTGAGTGTGATGCTGCCCTCTGATCACCAATTCTTTTTAGAAAAATACATGTTGTGAATGCCTTGGACTTTGTTATTGAGAACTGTGATTCAATCAAAGTTAGCTTTAACAAGGAAGGGGAAGAGGAGTCTGATATTTCACAGCACTTTTTGAAATCAAAAATAGTGAAGAAATCATCACTCAAGAAATGAGACTTTACTGTGTTCTGTTGAGTGGGCAGGGTAGTGTAGAGGGGTGATTTATTGCAGGCACTTCTGTTGTGTCATTATTCACTCAAAATAATGTGACTTATCCCACATGCAGACTGGTAGCTTATTTCAACAGACAGTTAAGTGCTAAATTGAGAACTGTGGAAGTGAAAAAGGCTATCTTGAAGAACTGGAGCTCTTCATGCTGATCATTGGCTGGGATCAGATTTAGAGAAAGGGGGGGTTTAATCAATGTAAGAAAGACACTTGAAGGAATCATCTAAGCACATACATATGTATGTTTATATATGAAGAGACTTAACATATTTGCAGGAGGCTGTGTACATGCTTGAGGATATAGGCGGACAAACACTTCTATTGGCAATGCTGCCTTGGGCTGTCCTTGCCCATGCCTGATTTCTGACAGATGCCAGGACAACAGTGTGTGAAAATGCACAATGCACATGACCAGGGAACTCATCTGGATGATGATCTGCATTTTTTTCTTTTTTTTTTTTCTTGGACTATTTTCCAGACAAATACAGTTTTAACATGGGTTACCACATGACAGCTTAAATATTCATCTGGAAACATTTCAAAACACATTAGAGGGACAAGAAAAGAAATGGCAAAATGTTAGAGGTTACTGCTTCGTTCTGTTATGTACACAGAGGTTCAGAAACTCCTGGCTATGTTTTTATCAGCAAAAAATAGCTTGGCAGTTTAGTTTATAATTTAAACTAACAAGGAGAGATCTTGAATCCCAAGGATGCCTAAAGGATAGCTGGTAGTAATAAAAATTTGTCAATTCACAGTATTTAAAAAATGTGAAGAATCAAATCTCAAGCCCACATAGATGTGAACAATATGGCAGGGTTCTAATAATATACAGATTTTCAAGTTGAAATATTGAATAATTTAGTTACTGAAAAAGTCGGTTGATCCTGTGAAGGCTTTTCTCAACCTCTTTGACTCTTCTGTTAGTCTCTTGGAGTGAGGATGAAGAGTTTAATATTCATATTTTCATGAAAACAGCTCAGAGCTGAAAAGTAATTTTAGCTGTTGTGAGTAAACACCCACATAATTCAGAATTTAATTCAGGACACTTGTAGGAAAACCAAAGGTATATATATTTATAGGTATGCACTGAGGACAGGGTGACTTTGGTATGGTTTTATTCTGTGCCTAAAATATAGAATTATATTATCTTTGTTTCGATATATTAGTTTTGTAAAAAGATCTTTTAAAAAGTTCTTAATCATTTCAGGCAAGTTTTATCAGCACTAATAAGCTATGAAGTTAGTTGTCAGTGGATACCATTTTAAGTTAAGATATGCCTTAAAGAAATAATTGCCCCTCTGTTTATACAGTTACCATCACAAATTATGGAGCTTGCTTTGTGCTTCTGAATGGATGCAAATACAATGGTATTGCTAAGCTTTCCTACTTGCAAATGCTAACTGATCTTCATCTTTAGAAGCTGATACAGTGACAATACTACAGAATATAACCATTTAAGCCTTGCATCCTACTGATAAGTAAAAGGATTACATTTTTCAGAATATTTGTAAGGAAAAGGGACAAAGACTGAAAGAGAAAGGGGAAAGACAATACCTAGAAAGGTGTTGTTTTCTTTTTTGATACTTGGATAAGCAATTGTTTGCTTGCTTGTTTGTTTCTGTTGAGATAGATTTGACTGTGGTGTCAGTTAATCTGTTGTTGAGTATATAAAAGGCCTGTATACTTGTCCGTGGGTGTCCCAGTGTAGTTCAGAACTGTCCACCTTCCTGACGTATGTTAACTTCTTCAAATATAAGGGAAAATACTTAGCTTCTTTTAGGAGGATTTTGGACATTCTTTTCACATTTGGTCATAGTGAAATGCTTGGCATAACTTTAAATTTCACAGAATTATTCCACACCTTCCTTCACAAGTTATGTGAGCCCTCAACATTCCAGTCATGAGAATTGTTCTGACATTTCAGTATTGTCAGTTATATAATTATTTTTCTAAAAAAAAATTCTCTAGAATCATCACTTTTCTTTATCCTTGTTTCTTGAGTTCTAGAATTAGGAGATAAACAAGTGAAATATTTCTTCTCTTTAAATTCTTTAACACCTTAAGCGTGCCATACACACAAACAATATTTTTTCTACCTTCTTTTGTTGTTAGTTTTCTGCCTTCCTGGCTGCTTCTCCACTGAAAAAGATCGGCATTCATGTCTATCAAGCACAGCAAAATTGCAGCATGCTGCTTGGTTTTCAATGTGCTGGTGGATTCATCTGCCTTTTTTGTCATGGAGTCACCAGCAGCTATTGCTCACCTTCTTGCAAGAACTCCCATCAAATATCTTCTGCAATTTTCTTTTACATTTGGCCAGACAAGTTCCTAAGTAGGTGACTTGCTGAGAGTCTAACACCTATTTGATAAGTTGAGCGCTTTCCAGATGTTTTTTCACCTCATAAGTTGCCAGTCAGCTACATGCATTTCTGCTTTTCTGTGGTTTCCTGCTGCTGACCATTTTCTCTGTGACCCCTTCCAATGATTCCCAAACTAGCCATTCAAGGAAAATTAATTTGCTCTTTCTGTACCCAGGATTACACTTCAATCACATCATCATAACTCATGCTGCGTTTCTGCTGGCTTGTACCACTTGCACCCAAAATCTCTTTCAATTGGCAGAAAAGCACAGCACTGATCACAATGGTTATTCCCTTCTCATTCATGCACATGCACATGGGATAGAGCTACTCCTCTACAGAAGGAATCACAGTTTCCCTCTGACCACCTTTCTAGATGGATCTACTCCAGATTTCAACAAACCCAAAATGTGTCCCCACTTGGCTTTCTGCCATTCCAACACACTCCTTATACCTGATATGAGGAATGACCCCAAGACTGAAGCTTTGAATTCGTCTAGAGGAAATTACATGTGTATCTCTCTTAAGCAGACTATTCAGAATCACAGAAGCCCAGACCACAGAAAGAAACAAACCAAACAAAAGCTCACTAAAACCCTTCATGTCCAAGAACACGGTTTGCAGGTGTGCTCTCAAAAAAATCTTGTTACTCACCCATGATAGCAACTGATGATGTATTTGCTGTTGAGATTTCATTGTAAGTCAAGTGATACCATCTGCTAAGAGCTAATCGCTCCATTTCCAGGTTAGTAATACACACAAAATTTTGAGGCACCTCACCCTTAACTGTTACTTCATCAAATATGGACTGCATAGGGTTATTTCTTTTAGCCTTATACTATAAGGCTATAAGTTGGTTTTCCTATTGGTGAGTCTTTACATATTCTTTGGGGTATTCTTTTTAATCCTTTGGATTGTTTGATCAGTACTTACTTTGACATTTCTCATTTTATAGTGATACAATCCTAGTCAAGGATTAAAAATATGGCACACCTTGATTACTAAGAATACAGTCAACAGCACTAAAACTGGTAATAAGGGATATGCATACATCAAGACCACCTGCACAGCAACAAGGTCATATCAAAGATGACTTAGCAGCAGAGTAGGGTTGGGTCCGATAACAGGAGGATGGGAACAAGGTTTCAATATGTCACATGTCCCATTCACATTCTCTCAACTAGAAGGCAACAATAAAGATATCCAGAATGAGAAAACAAAGATGATTCTTGCTTAAGAGTTAGAGAGGACAAAGAATGCAAAACAGAGGCCATCATGATGTCATAATGACTGCTTGACTCCCAGAGGATATAAAAAAACTTGTCCAAATTATAGTTTGTTTTGCCAAATCAAGACAAACCTAAGAGACATACTGAGGACTCAATAGTTGGTATCTCCTGTCCTTTGTGTCACACACGCATACACAGTCCTGAGCAGACCACTTAGACACACCTCTTGGTGCTTTTAAGTATGGATGAATGAGTAAGTTAAATAGGAATGATTGAGTGCAAGTGACTGAAATCAGTTATATTTTCAAAAAACAAGTTCAAGACTCCATTGAAGACGTTACTTGTATTTATCAAAATAAATAAATTAACTTCGATAAAGTCTTGAACTGAATTTTGTGACACTGACTTTTACACTTGTGAGACTGCCACTCACTGAGTTATGCTGAGAATTTTTATCATACCAACACACAAAAAAGTATCCCAGTAGTTCCATGGGGCTTCAAGGGGTATGTCCTTGTGGGGAAGACTTTCACCTGCAGTGAACACAATAGTATGAGATGATACTAAGAGGTCTGTCACGTTTTCTTCTCCCCTTCTCCATTTTTAGGAAGCATATTCCGTTCCCCTCTCAAAACCTCTACCTTCTTCTGCCTCCTTCCAAGGGACCCACAGATAAGGCAGCTCTGCTCTATTTCAACACTTCTCCAGGGAAAAAGAGTAAGTCCACTGGCTGCTAATGAGTAGAAGCACAGTCCACTTCTCAGCCCCCTGCCTCCTCTCAGCTGGGGCAGAGAAGGTATGTAGCAGTATTGCCCCCTATGAGAAAGAAAAACTGGTGTCAGCAGGGGCAGAGCACAGCTTATCTATATTACAGAGGGCAGCACAAAATAGATACCTAGTTTATAATACTGTAGTACCTCAGTACTCAATCACTGACATACATATTTTGAAAGGCAATTCTATCATACTGTTGATACTGTTAATCAAGCTTATCATTGCTAGATGATTAAAAGGAAAGCATTTGCCTGGGCTATGCTCAAGATGAGCATTCTCATCTCCTGGGAGTCAGTAGTCCATTCATTCCTCCAGGAGCAGTAAATTGGGTATTGAGTAATCTGTCCTTTGAAACGTGTAAAGAAGCTGTTAAGAGAGCACAAAATATGTTTAGCCAGCAGCACCAGCTGGATGTGAGCCCATCCAGGATACTCTGTTCAGCTGACAGCTGTTACCAGAACCACACAAGGGTTAGTCTCCAACTCTCTCCTGTCTCATTCTGCTTGTCATCATCCCCTTTTGTTTTTCTCTGTAGGAGGGGACCAGGAGAAAGGTATAACACAGGGACAGAAGCAGCCATTGATGGGTAAAAGCTAGGGGGGATTTGTGTGGTGTCAGGTATTTAATATGATGTGAATGCTATATTAGAGATGCTACTGGGAAGAATAGAAGAAAGCTCTTGATATGCCATAAATTGTATCCTTGCACTGAAAAGGATATTACTTTATGGCCATTACTTTATGGTCAGTCCTCTTCCTCTAAGAGGAAAACTATTCCCTTTTCTCAATCTGTTTTCCCATTTTCTCACTGTCTGCTGTGGGTAATCAGCATTGTGACTGGTACACTGGTGTACCCAAGCTCTGCCACCACATGATGAAAGGAGGAGAGTGAAAAGGGGTGATGTGAGAACTGATTCAAATGCATCGATGCACAAGTCCGGCACTTGCTGCAACAGGGAAAGTCCTGGTGCCTGCCACAACAGGGGTGAATGAATATGGAGGCTGGAAAGTGGAGCATGCCAACACAAGGCAGCAAAGGCTGGACCATCTTTGAGGAGAAGCATCACTAGGTGCCCCATATGTAGTCTGAGTTGAGTAGGCTGGCATGTAAATTTCTTCCTTAGCAGTTGGCTGTAGAAGAGTGAAAGACCTCTGGTGTTGGAGAGCCAGAACTTTTCTTAATCATTCAGATCTTTACATCTTTCAGGAGGTCAATGCTAGATTTTACAGGTCTAACAATAAGCATGCTTTACAGAACCCTAAATTTGCTCTTCAACATAAACCAGTAATGTTCTATGCCTGCTATTTTGTTGTCAGGAAAAATCAATGCCGACCTTCAAAGGAACAAGTAGCAGCCTTGCTGTTAGGTGTCAATGTGAGGCAAGCCAAGCTTTCTTGAGAGACAGACATGCTTTTGTTGGACCAAATAACACAGTTGGTGTACAGACAAGCTTTTGGACTTGCAAATCTCCAGAGCAGGTCAGACATGAACATGGTCTTGGTTAGCCAAAAGCACGTTGTGTCCCACTGTTACATCGTTTCGGCTAACTAACGTTCCCTCATCAACCTGCCCGAGGACCGCCGGGGTGAGAGCTCTGCCCCGCGGATCGCTTCGCCTGGGACTGGAGGGCGCTGCGCTCCCACCTCGCAACCCCATTGCGGCCCGGCCGGTCCTACGCTGTTGCCGCAGCCCTCTCGCCGCCCGGTGCCCCAGCCGCTGCTCCCGCCGGCGGCCTGTCCCGGGAGGGGAGCACAGCAGGGCGCTCCCCCCGCCTCCCTCTGCCGCCGCAGTCGCCTCTGTGCTCAATGGCTGGTGCATAATCCCACGGCGACGGTTTCCAGCTCTCTCCTCTCCCGGGAAGGCAGCGTGGAGACGAGCCCGGCTTTCTCACACCGCCGCATCGCCCTGCCGCCCCTTCCCGTGTCGGCACTCCTCCCCCNGGGGCGGCAGCAGGTACCGTACCGGGGGAGCTGCTGCTGGCGCGGCCGGGCTGCACCTGACGGGGAAGGGATGGGATTGTATCCCCCCGCCGGACAGGGGCTGTGGGAGAAGGGCCGCGGCGGTGCCGCTGGGGAGGCCGTCGGTACAGAGCGGTGGCGTGCGGCTGCGGAGGGGTCGTCGGGGCTCTCACGGAGGATGCCGCGGTTCTTGTGAAGGCGGGCGCTCGGGACAAGCTGCGATGTCCGAGCCCGCGGCCCCCGGGGGCGGCGGGCAGGGCGCGGACTGCCGCCCGGGCTGGCTGCGCTCCCTCTCCGACCCTGCTGAGAGGCTGGACAATAGCGGGCAATGGCTGAGTTACACACACGCACACACACACCCCTTTTATTTCCAGTACATAAATAAATAGAGTTTACGAGGGAAAGGGTATGAAATTTTGATCCTGCTTAGTGTGGAGCCAAGGTTGAAGAACCTCCCAGGAGCCAGCCACGGGGAAGGGCATCCTGGAAAATTCCCACAGGGACNCCCGGGCCCTCCTCCTGTCACTGATTCGGCGCCGGAGCCCGGGGTGCCCGAACCCCCCTCCTTAGCCCCGGCCCCCGCCGCCACCGCGGCTCCCGAGCTGTCAGTGCGCAGGCAGCGCCGCGGCCCCGNTTTTATTTCCAGTACATAAATAAATAGAGTTTACGAGGGAAAGGGTATGAAATTTTGATCCTGCTTAGTGTGGAGCCAAGGTTGAAGAACCTCCCAGGAGCCAGCCACGGGGAAGGGCATCCTGGAAAATTCCCACAGGGACAGTTTCTCAGGTAGGAAATAGCATTAATGTTGCATGGATCTCTCTCTACTTTAGTTTCCCCGGGGGAACTGACTCCCAAGGGTTCTCCCAAGAGTAGCATATGCGATCAATTCTGTAATGTACAATTTTCTGTCAGGTAATCAAGCTTAATCTTTCTCTGTGTACTTGGCAATCCCACAGTCATGTCCTCAACCTACTCCCTAAAGCTTCCAGGGAAGTGGGTCAGCATCTCCAGATGATGTTTCTGCCAGACACTCAGCGAGTTTCTGCACTGCTGGCAGCATTGTGACCCTTCAGTTTATGCACATACTGAATGAGACGTGCTTCAATTATTTATTCTGATACTATTGCAACCTTCTGCAGTTTCTCTTCTCCAGAGACATGATGTGTAACAAGACTTTGAAATACTTTGCCAATGAGGCTACGATGCTATCTAAGCTGTTTTCTTGTATATCCCATCTTAAGGGTTAATTTAAAACAGTAAATGGTATGTCAAGGAAGAATAAGAATTCCCAGTAGGGCAGCACTGCCCTTTACATTCCCTCTCTTCCCCTTCAAAAGCCATAATAAAGCTGAGATGAGAGAACTGAATGGTTAGTGGACTGGACTCTATGAATTAGTTTCATATTTTCCGCCTGGTAGAAGCAAAACCTTTAAAGCATATTTTGCCTCAAGAATGGAGAACCTATGGCTTCAACATGGAATTGATTTAAATCTGATAATTTTTCAGTGTAGTAGACATTTTCTGTTTTGTAAACAGGTGCCTAAATGAAATACATTGGAACTAGAAATTGGGTGGCAAAACTTGGAATCCCATTTGTTTCATTAGTATGATCATCTGTCCATCATGGTGGGCTCTCTGAAGAGTGCTTATTGATAAACTGAAAACCATTCATATTTTCCGATTAAATGAGGCTGGGTGCCTCATGACAGCAGTGAAAATATAGGATAACTAGACTATGACCTATAGTCAAGCAGATATATGATAGCTTTTATATTCTCCATTTTAATAATAGACGTATTTCCAAACAGCAGAAGGCTATTGTTGATCCCAAGCTCTTGGAATACTCACTCTCGTTACCAAATAGTAATCTAGATGAACACAGCCACACAGAGAAACACTGTGTTTAAGGTGTATAGACCCAAGATTGTTTGAACCTTCTGTGCACGGCACCCAATAATATGAAGACCAAAGAAAAAGAGGCCCGTGCTGATGCAGAGAACATGCAGTAAGCCTCCAAGTGATCACTGTCATTGCCCCAAAATTTCCACATTCTTATGGTCAGTTATAGGCAGAGAGCATTGAAATGAACTGATCTGATAGTGACAGTGGATTTCCAAAGTGATAATATTCTCAGCTGTGAAACATCTCCCTTCAATACTCATTGACATTGACTCTAAGGCATGAGAACAGAGCAAATCTTAGGGCTTAAAAATGTTAGAATCTTAAAAATGCTGAAGTCTTGGGTTTTTGTTAACAGCATCTGAGGTCAGATGTTAGAATTTGATGGGATTTACTCCTGAACTCTGCACAAAGTATGAAGTGTATGTTCTACTTCAAGGTGCACAGTTAAGGAAAATGATCTTGCACTTGTCTTAGAATTACATTTTACTGACAACTCTTTAGGGGTGGGGATCTTTGTAGTGTCTTGGGAGACACATTATGACTTGGTGTGATAGTTTGTCATGTGTTATTTGAAAGAATCTACCTCACTGACGCCGATTTGCAGCCAGTAGAGATTAAAAGCTTCAGCTCTTCCTTCTTCATTGACACTCAGAAAGTTATTATAGATCCCATTGCACAGCAGATCCAAGCTGAAGTAAAGTCAGGACTTAGGTTTTTCTTTCAGTTTCCCTTTATCTTTTTCTTTGCCCCTATCCCAGGAAAAGAAAATTCCCTTATGCTCAAAGGAGACAAGCCAGTAATGCACAATTGCTGTGCTGCTGGGTTTCTTGTCAGTCCCTGATCTCTGAGTGCTTTCTTGTCCCTGCAAAGCCTGGATCTAGTTGCATACTTCCTTCAGACAGGTTAGAGAACAAAGGAAGAATTCCTGCTGCATCTAATCAAAGGTCTGAGGTTTCCAGCAGAGGTTACACAGCTAGAATCAGGAGATGATCACAAAGCAAGGAGTAAGTGGCTACTCCAGAGGCTAATAATTGATTACTAGGGCCCCACTGAGAAACAGTACAAATTCATAAAGTCCTATTTCGCTCTCTTCACCCTCCAGCTGGTTAGTTCGTCCCATGTATGTTTTCTGCTGTGCTACAGCCTCAGCCACAGTGCCGGGAAAAAAATCTATACTGGGCTAAGGAATCTGGGTAGACTATGGAAATGGTTACTGGAATGAGAGCCGGAGCCAACTGAGACAGGCAAGGCACTGTTGTCAGGAGGCATACCAGATCATCTTTATTCGTACATACACAAAGGCTTACTATATACTAGTGCCTCCTTGTGACCACCACGGCTGGCATTTGAGCTCTGGGGAAAGGAACCTGCAGTCCTTTGGTCAGGGGCAGATTCAAAGAAAGTGTTTAGTCCGTTGAAATCAACTGGCTGCCTCTGTGCATTCCTTCCAGTCAGTGTGTGCTGCTGGTGTAACTACAGTGGATATAATAAGTGTTGATATTTCTAATATGTCCCTAAGTCTGTGAAGAAAACTGGTCACATCTTTCCCATTCGCTGTTTCAGTACTCTAGCAGATTCTAACAAATTTGGCTTTTGTTCGTTTTAGATATTGAAAGATTTTTTTTGTGGCATAAGAGTGAGAGATTTAATTTGGTATGGGTTTTTTTTTAAGTGAAAGTTGAGATTCTTGATTCCATTTGTACATTAATTTTATATATTTGCTTTAGTGAGGCACGGGGCACAGGATGTGAAGGAGGCTAAACTGGGTAAACATGATTTTCTGAACAGGAAAATCTTCTTTAAATAATATCAGAAAATTCGGAGCTCATAATCCATGTGCTTTTAGTTTGTGACAGTCCTTCAGAGAGGCCACAAGCTGCTTAAAACTGATATGATAGCTGTGTCAGTGTGTCCTGCATTTGCTTTTGTTCAGGTTTTTTTTTGTTTTCTTAGATGACCTGGATAGTAATATAAAGAGTGGGTGTATCACATTTGCCAGGGACATAAATCTGTGAGACTTGAAATATGCTGGAGGAAAAGATTAGAGTTAGAAATTATTCAAACAAATTGGAAGAAAAGCTAGGAAAAGAACTGGATGAAATTGGTAGGGATATATGCAAGGTGCTACGATAAGGCAGGAATAATCAACTGCATAAGCGCAAGAGAGAAGTAAATGGCTGGGTTGCATCTCTGCATAAAAGAACCCGAGTGTTATGATAGATCACAAGCTGAACATGAGTCAATGTCATGCTGTTGCAAATGAAGGCAAACTTCTTGCTAGGATATATAAAAGACATATAGCCTGGAAGACATGCGAAGCCATCCTCCTGCTCTGCTCAGCATTGCTAAAGCCTCAGCTTAGAGGCTGTGCAGTTTTGGTTATTACACTTTGAGACAGGCATAATTCAATTGGAGAGAGCCCAGAGAAGGGCAGCAGGACTCATCAGAGGTCTGAAAAACATGACCTGCAAAATTATCTGAAAGATATTTGAAAGAACAAATAATTTAGCCCAAAGACCAGAAAGCTAACAGGGGAATATTATGGCCTTAAGAGAAGCAAATGATTTTTTCTTTGGCCTCAGAGGATGGAGCAGAAAGAAAGCAGCAACAGAAAGTAAGATTGTTTTAGACTGCAGGAATACATTTTTAGGACCTAGGATAATGAAAACTGGTCAATATTTCGTCTGGAGAGGTAGTGATCACTCTGTTATTTTAAGAACAAGTTAGACAATTGTCTGTGAAGAATGACATCAGGCTAGTAATCCTATCATGGGAAAGTACCTTGGACTATTTGATGTCTTAAGTTCTCTTGTAGGCCATTCTTCCATCATTTTATGAAAGCAATATGCTCATTTCATGTAAATTAAGTAAAAGCTGACTGCTGACCCTGTTTTGATGTTTGTCCAGCATCCAAGGATAGCACAAGACAGTGCAGCTCTTTCTCAAAGGAACCTGAAAGAAAAGGACGAGTTTACTAGAAGTCAGTTAAAAGTGATCTTACTTTTTGGAGAAGACATAGAGAACACAACATTCTGATTTCCATGGAGCAGATGCCTGACTGTGTCTATGAATGCTGAAAACAGTGATGTGGAAGAAGAAAAATTAATGAGGATTAGCAGTTAGCAAGGTGATCTGAACTGAAAATACAAACTCTTCTAGTATTTTACTTGAATCGAAGACCATAGTTCAAAAATGGTTTTGCATAGGTGAAATAAAATAATGGAATTCAGAATAGGAATAAAATAAAGCATAGTTCTACAGTTGATGGTTTTAGGCGTTTCTCCAGGGAGAGAAAAGCTAGGTCCTGTAGTATTCGTGATTAACATATATTGTTTAATGTAAATGGAACAGACAATCCCCTGTGAATGGTGAAAAAATGCTGCATCTCTGTGAGGAGACAGGTAGAAAGAAATAAGAGAGCAATGATCATCACTTTTGGATGCTGCAGTGGTAAGCTTCACAGAAGATCCTGAATAGAACACCATTTTGAGTCCAACCAAAGACATTTTTAATTCTCTGAAGGGAGAAGAATTTTTCTCTCTCCCCAGGCTTTAGACCTCTCCACTCAGACAATAAGAAGAGCTCTCAGATAAATAAAGACATACTGGGAGGAGTGGGAGTGTTTTTCAGATCAACCAGGCAATAGGGAATTTTTTCTATGAAAACAGGTACTCTCTGGGACTGAAAGGCTGCAGAGCAGCTGCTAGAAAGAATCTGTGTTCAATGAACAAGACAGGGAGAAAATGAAGAATTAGGCTGTGCTTTTTAGAAGGCGGTTTTCATGGAGCTGTTGCTGGGTGAAATGTAGCATATTAGCCTTATAATCTGGCATCGTTTAAACACTCTTACAATGGAATTATCCCTAAATTGATGGAAATCCTCATATTTTTTATTTACTCTGGGACATGTGAGTACAAACTGTGACACTACACAAGCTCTGATTGTTTTTTCCCCCTGCCCCCATCTTCCACTGCTGCTTCAACACTTTGGAAAAACGATGATTTGCTTAGAAAGCCAGTCACTTGATGCCCCAGATATTTCAAAGTAAATTCAACCCAGGGACTGACCAGGGGTTCACATTAGTTTGCATTGCTTCACCTAAGTTTATTTCCTCACTCCTTCTCCCATCCTTCCTTTCACTTTCTTTACTTCCCATATATGAAACCCAGGATTGTTCTCTGTGAAACTTGGGAGGAAATCTGAGACAGGCTGGGCAGAAAACCACTGAACATGCTAGAGGGCGTTCTGCAGATGATAATCTCCTGTTGGAAGCTGTTGATAATTGTCTTAAAAAGGAAAGGTGTTAGACAAGTAGCTAGAAGGAAAGTAAAGGTCTGAAAGAATTAGAGTAGAGGGAGCACTGGCTTGAAATATGAACAAAATGTGAACATTTTGGTTTAGGGTGCATGGCTGAAATTTTTCAGTGTGTTTGTGAGGAAATTGTGTAGGCTATTGCAAATGGCACTTCTGTCAGTAGGAACTGCATATTTAATGCAGTGTAATGATATCCAAGCCTGCTTTAAATAAAGCATCTACGTAACAGTGTTCAGAGCGGCCATAGCCTTCATGTCAATTCAATCTTTTTCCTTTTATATTACGTCCAGTTAGGTTCTGAAAGTTACGTATAATCTGCCAGTTTGTTGCTGCAGTCTTTATTTCAGCATTTTAGGAAAATTCTCTTCCTATAAGCAAAAATCAGAGGCAGCAGCTTCAAGCTGTCAAAGGCAATTTTGCCTAGGAGAAAACTGACTGGTCACACAGATGAGCCTGGAATCTGTGAACACTTGACAGGCTCTGAGCGCTTTCTCAAAGCGAATGAGGAACTGATGAGTGAACAGCAATGTCCAGCAGTGCTTTTGATGGTAATGCCAAAGCCTTTTACCAGCAGCTTCCCACCACTTACGGATTGTACAGAAATAGTCGCATAAGCATCTCTACTGCCGTTATGAGGGGACTGGCCTTTTTTAAATACTGGAAACAACATGAAGCCAGAAAGGGGATATGGGAAAACTTTGTCAAACCATGTGTGTGTTGAGGAGATTATTCGGCAATTCTGTGTCTCTCTGCTAGGGCAGGAGACTCTGCCTGTGGGTAGAAACACCTCTGTGCCAAATTGTCATAGAAAAATCCAAGTTCAAAAGCACAACCATGAAAACTTGACTTGTACAGGGTATAAGGGAGAAAATTCATAGCTTCCCATTGAAGATGACAAGGTGATTAAATCCATTGGCCAAAACATACTTAGAGTTTAAAAAGTGGAAGCAGAAAATGGGGTTTTCCTGAAGATAATCAGCTATGAGTTCACAGGCTTGGGCTGTGTCATTGAGACCAGCCGTAGCCTTCTGACAAGTAGTTGTTAGTAAAATGTTAGTTGTTAGTAAAATAGCACAATCAGTAAAATGCTGATTGCGAAGGGTCAGTATTAACAAACAAACAAACATGACAGTGACTGACTTTGCCTACTTTGCTGCTCTTAACTGTGCATCTGTAGACACAAAAGAAAGAATGGTACTGGGCTTGAGTTGGATAAACCTGATCCATGAAAAACAACTGATACTGAAGAGCACTGTATATATTGCAGAATTGCATTGTTAATGAAGAACATGTGTACACCCAGAGGGAGTGTGGGTCTCAACAGACTGGCTAGTGACAAAAATGGGGGTACACACATACAATGCTTATTCTTTTAGTTCTTGTTTCTTGATCTGTCTACAAATTCACTGCATATGAAAACAACAGGATTGTCATGTCAGACAGAGAACAGGACTTAAAAAAAAAAAGTATTACTGTATGTGGACTTTGACTGACACCTCCCTTTCCTCAGAGTTTGGCAGAGCAGAGTTTAAATTCTGGAATAATATTGGCCTCTGCGTTGGTACTGAGTACATGCTGGTTGTTTCTTCTCAGCTCTCCAGCTCCAGGCCTGTGCCCTGATGCAGCAGGAGGAGGAGCAGAAAGGAAGATGCTACAACAGATGTGGAAGACATACAGATCTTAATGCCTTTGATCACCTTCTTCACTAAACTAGAGCTCAGTGAATTTCCAAATTGAGATGTTGCAGCATGTTGGCAGTGAAAAGCAGCACTGCAGTGCAATTCAGTGTTCTCAGAGTATCTTCACAGTAATGAAACAGCAGGGCATGAAAAGAAATGAAGGTGATTTTTTTTGGCTGAGCGTGGTGGCAGATGTTAAAAGACAGCATGCTTTCCTGCCTTACCTGTCAAGACAAGAAAAAAATCTCCCAAGGAAAGCAGCATTCCTGTAGGCAAATGCCCTAGTACAGATAGAGTTTTTTCAGATGATTTTCAAAGCCTACTGTCAGAAAATACCAGTCAATATGATGTGACATTTCTCAAAGTGTGTTACAGTGTGGCTTTTGCTGGATAAAAACCCAAAGCAATTATGTATCCATTGATGAAACATAGTGTTACAAGTTGATCTATCAAGCAAAGGGAGCTGAGTCTCCTCCCTTCTGAAAGCTTTCTGTTAACTGCAGGTAATCAAAGAGGAGGACCAGTTACACAACTAGTGAACATCTTTGGTTGCATTGCTAAATCATCTCCTAGAAGTCAGTGAGCTCAGACATGACCAGGGAACAAAAATGCCTTTTGTTGTCATTGCATGTAACCCCAGCTGGCATTCAACTGCCCATTAATTCCTTTAGGGAACAATTATTGGACTTCATAGGCTAATCCTAACTTGTGATTTGATGATCAACCAGCAAGAACCAGCATATTCCCTCTTTCTCCGAGGTGGGTGATGTGGCAGGTCTTAGAGCAATGGCTGGAGGGCAGCATTCCAGTGAGTGGGGGAACAGGTTGGAAGCAACTACTGCAGGCAGAATTCCAGGAAAAATGAGAATTATGTGCCCACTCAAGCAAGAGAAAGAAAGAGAAGGTGTGGCTATGCATCTAGAGAAGAAAACAGACAAGAAAAATCTATAAATTGCTCCCTTTTATTATTAGGACCTTACATAGCAGTTAAATTAAAATCATATATTGGCTAATAGAACGCGCAGGAGCACAGAGGATGGAAATTGAGGGCATAAAATCATTACAGAGGATAATGAACAAACCTTGAAAGTACATCACAGGCTCCAATATCTGTTATAATATCTCCATAATCTCATATAAAATAGTCTACAACAGGAAAGTATGATACAAAAACTGTGATTCATATAATGTATAGACAGTCAAAATTACTTTCCTATTTAGTGCAACTTCATGGGTGGCAGGTTCCACGGATTCCTATTAGTTCCTGCACAAATAAACCTAGTATCAACAGTTGTTTTCATTCATAATTAGGGGGCAAGAGGAGACCATGAAAGGATCACTGCAAGGTTTTTCCCAGCTGACCATGCTGGACAGGTCTGCTTCATGCTGGGGCATGTGAATGAAAGTGGCAGTAAGGAACAGGAAGGAAAGTAGGTACAGACTTTAACTGGAACACTTACTCTCATCCTGACAAGGTTTCCTTTAATATCTATAAGCATTTGTCACAACTAAGGATTGAAAGAAAATTGAAAAACAGGACATCAACTCCAAGCACAGCATAGGAACCTCCTCTTCTGGTCTGTATGGTGGAGGATCAAAACATTCAGCTGCATTGGTGGAAATGGCTGCTTAGATGCATAGAGGAAAGTGTGGTTTAAAAACCTAAGCAATAACTACCTATGTTTGTGTCTCTGAACTATTGCTAGGCTTTCATTTGTTAACAGAAAGAGTGAGGATTATCCCAAGAGCTACTTTCCTTCACTGGAAGGAAATGGGGTAGAAAAACTGAGCCATGGTGTGTAGCAATAAAACAGAAAGAGTAAAGGAATTAGAATCTGAGTTGATTCCAGTGTCATTCTGCCCATCTAGTGTTTCCACTTTGTCATTCACATCTCAGTTTACCTTATTATTATGTAGAGATGTGGGGGGGTTTTAAATGTCTTTAATGATGTGAGCTATATCACCATTTCAGGAAAACCTAAAACCAAGCTTGTGTTCAGTGGGACTGTGTGGTGGTTTTGGCCCTAACCAAAGGCCAAATACCCACCAAGCCGCTCGCTCACTCCCCCCTTCAGCCGAAAAGGGGGAGAAAATAGATATTAGGAGGCTTAGGACTTGAGATAAGGACAGAGGGATCACTCTGCAATTAGTGCAATGGGCAAAACAGACGCAGCACAGAATAAAGGAAAGAAAAAGGTGATTTATTATTACTTACTACAACTACTACACCCAGTGAACCGGAACGAGATAAGAAGCGGCCAGGTCTTCAAGCACCTTCCCCCCACCCCTCCCTTCTTAGCAAACTTAAAACTCATCACGATTTTACTCCCTTCTTCCCCCCCCAACATGGCGCAGGGAGGGGCAGGGAATGGGCAGTGGGGTTCCGGTGATTCCCAACAAGCTGCTTTTCTTCCCCAGATATTATCACTTCTACTTCCTCCCCCCACCCCTCGCCTCTTCGCACTCATGACTTTAATCAGAGATTCGCTCCCTTCTTCCCTCCCGTTCGCAGTACAGGGGGGGCAGGGAATGGAGAGTGAGGGGTTTCAGTCCGTTCCTCCCAAGCTGTCTTCCATCTCAGCTGTGGGGGGGGGCATTCCACATACACACACCCTTCCCCTGCGGCACCGTGGGGTCCCACCCACGCGAGAGTCGTGTCCACGACCTTCTGCAGCGTGAGTCCTCTCTATCGGGGAGTCATCCCCTCACCACAGGCCTCTCAGCAGGACTCTCCCCTCCATAGGGTGCTGACGTCCGGGTCCAGACCCCCCGGCCTGGTCCCCCGCAAAGTCACAAGTCCCTTGGCAAACCTGCTGAGGCGTGGATCAATCTTCACAGGTATAGTTGTCTCTGCTCCCCGTCCTCATCCATGGGCTTCGGGGGGACACCCGTTTCACCATGGACTCCACCACGAGCTGCAGGGGAAACTTTCTCTTCACATTCTTCATCCCCCGCCTCCTGCGGGCCTGGCCTTGGAATCTGTGCAGCTTGTTACATCTTCTCACTCCCGCTCCGGTGGCAAAGTGCACCTGCCAGCAGGTTTTTTTTCTCCTATATGTGATTCACAGAGGCGCTATGACCAGCTCTGATAGGCTTGGTCTCAAATTCGGCCTTGAATGTACCAGTGTTTTTCAAAACATGGGGCTTGCAGAAAGCTGTAACTGCAGCCTACAAGAGCCACTGAAGCAGCAGCTACACCAAACTGCAACAGACTGTCTAAACAGCCTTTTTGTTCTTTATGTTTAAGGGCCTCACGCTTCACTAGTTCTTGGGGGAAAAGTTCATCCTTTTCCTGCCCGAACTTACTAAAAGAGAAAGATGAAAGAGAAAAATGATGAGTAGTCTGTTATGCTGAGCCTCAGGTTGCCAGTTGTTGACTCCAACCCAGAAATGTCATCTGAAAGCACTTCTAAACTTTCTCCCTTCATTGCCTTTTAAGAGTGTCTTGTGGCCTGGATAGCCATTACCTTCCCCTTCACATTCTCCTTGAGCACTGCTGTGGCACTAACTGGATCTTGCTTGTTGATTCCAGCTGGTCAGATGATGAAATGGAACCATCTTATTTACTTATTTTTTCACTTTAGCATCTTTAATTCTGAAGAGTTTGTTGGAGTTTTTCTCAGAGTTTATAATAGCATAGTAAAAGTAAGGAAATGTATGCTACATTTGCTTGTTATTACCCTTGTCCCCTATCCTATACCTTCTAGACAATAAGCACCTCTTAAAAGCTCTTCTACAGAGTCCAGCCCTATGCAGTTCAGCAGGCTACCAGCTTCTTTGCAGACTATCATAGTTTAAGTACATTAAGCTAGGTGAGAAGTTTAAAATGAAACCGTCCCAGTAACTGAGTCTTGCTCTTATTAAAATAATTTCCCATTTATCTTTGGAATACCCTGAACTGCAGTGTTTGTGCTCAGCATTTTTCCTCATAAGGTGTCTGTCACTCTAGTACGTCTGCTCCTGGGGCAGTCTGTCTGGCAGTGTCCCTGTGCTTCATATGGTTTTATCTCCACAGCCAAACAGAAAAAAACCCAACAAACCAAACAGGTCTTCTGTGAAAAAGTCCTGCTACATGGCTTCTAGCCCAGCCACTTGCAAAAAAAAGAAGTGGCCCTCTGTTTTCTGAGGTCTCTGTGCCTTCCTCTTGCTTTAAATCTAGCTTTTGCACTGGCCAGTCTGCCTTTCAGTGACACCTTCTCTCACTGTCTTAACTGAGATATTAATGGTATATGCTGCCAAAGCGTCAGTTACTGTCTTTCACCTGTCCAAATACAGGCTGGTATTCCAGCCAGACTGACTCCGTTAATCCTTTATGCCAGCGTGATCTGCCTTCTGGTGCAGCAATCCAGTCCCTCCTGGAGAGATGGGATGCTTCAACAAGCCTCATTCCACAGGCTCAGCATCTCTTGCGCACACCAGGAGGAAAAAAATGCACACATAAACCGGTCTAAAAAAGGAAACTAGGTTTGGGGGCAGAAAAAGAGATGGTTTAATTTTGCCATTACTGTAGCTGTAACTGGATCCATGTAAAAATTCCTACTATTGAAATGGTCTCAGTGTTTAATGTCTATAGGTAGCAGTGTTAAATAAACACTGTACAGCAACAAACTTCTGGCTTTCTCAAGCTGTGGCTCCCAGTCTTCTCTTGCCTGTGCAGTCACAGGAACCATTTATCGCTGAACGCATCCCTGGCGATGGCGAGGTTTTTTCACTGCTTAGAGCTGGTGTGATTTTAATGACAGCTTATCGACTGTTTGTTTAACTGCATGTGTGGAACAACTTCATAGTATTCAACACATTTTGTGAACTACAGTTTAAACCCAAATGTTCTAACAACGTTTCCTGGGGTTTTTTGCTTTTGATCAATATTAGAATATGTGATGTTGCTTTACAGTTTTTAGTCTTGTTTGCTTGAGGAGTGTGTATGTGCTGGAGAGTTGGATTTCTGCAATTTATTTAGAAAAGGATGTAAAAAATAAATAATTACACTTTCAGGCATGAGTCTGTTAAAAGAACTCCTTGCTCCCACCTAGGGTTTATTCAGCTACTCTCTATTATTCAGCTTCTCTACTAAAACACTACTTTGTCTGTCTAAATGAATCTATTTTTTAAATATACATAGTAGTCAAAACAGAAGACACAATGTGTCACCCTGACACTTCAAATGTTTATAACAAATTTCCTTGGATGCTTCCTTGATACAGAAAGAAAAATCTTCATGTCAGAACCATCGTGTTTCCATTTTTATCAGTGAATATACATCATCTCATATGTCATCATTTTAGCTTAAACAGAGCTGTTAGGCCTTTGGCTGAAATATAGCAGGTTTAATAAATATTCTGAAGTGCAGGCTAACATTAGAGGCTTCTGACAAAACACAGTCCCTCCATTTCCTTCTCCTGAGTATGGCCAGAGCTGGGCATTTCCACAGAGCTTTGAGTACAGAGAAGCTGGTTTATTATGCTAAAGGACTCTCTTAACTCAAAGAAACATTTAAAATTTAGTATTTTCCACATTAATGCCATACAATTCTGTGATTCAAAGTGTGGCTTAGAGTTTCCAAAAAGCATCCCAAATGCTTCAGGCAATGTTTTACCTGTCAGGATTGTTCTAAAGTTCAAAAAATCACATCAAAAGCAGCGAAAGACCAAAGCCATAAATGAATCCCTGATTTTGTCAGAGTACTGTTTACACAGATTTGCTTTTGAGGATCCGCTACAATTAATTTCTCCTTGATGTTAGAAGAAGCAATGCATTTGCATCATTATCTGATCTCTTAATCTGTATTGATGAGTGGAACAGACAGTATGTGGTATCGGGGAGGGGAGAAAAAAATCTTGCTAACTGCAGTCCAAGATGCCTGTTCATTGATTCAAATAATTGAAACTCTTGCAGCTGTCCTTAAGTATTAGAGTGAGAGCTCAGAAGAACAGGGCTATGCTCTTGCAGCTTGCCACATTTGAAGAACTTTTACTAACATTAATCCAACTGCACTGCTTCACTATTGGTTCATATCTCATTCTTCAGTGATCTGGGTAAAACTCCCACTGAAATTAAAGAACTCTTGCCTAATGCAGGACTAGGGAACCTAGTTCATTAATATTTTGGAATAAAGAGAAAACCCTTGTGAGTTTTACAAGAAGATCTGGCCTACAAGTCTGGAAATGGGGTGACCTTTCTATTATTGAAAGTCCTTTTGAAAATCCATGGATTTCAGTAAAAGAGTAAAACTAATTGTCTTTCCACTGGTGGATTGATTCTGTTCTAGGACAGAAATATCACCTCCAGCAAGCGCAAAGCTATTAAAGTCCCTAGGTCATGCAAATGGTGAATTCTGTCTTTCCTTGCAAAAAAAGATTTGCGAGTCCTCTTCTGCTATGTTAGTCACTACCATTTTAGCCCCTTCTTTTCAGGTCATTAATCTAATGTCAGTGCCTTTGAGAACTGCTTAGCTCCCTCATGTGTTCTGTGCCTCCTATTCCAAAATTAGTTTCTTAGCTTCTTCCCTGTGGGCTGCAGTCCCTGTTGGTACTGACTAGAACAAAGGCAGTAGGCAGTATCCTCCTGCCTAGCTTCATTCCACACGTCTGTGGTGTTACCACAGTAAGAATGGTAGGGCCTTGATTAATATATAAATGCTAATGAGAATAACACGGCTGCTGTATGACACATGCTGAAGACCTTTTCACCTCTAGCCTGGGTCTTTCTCCTCGCCCTGCAGTTTTAAAACTTGGGCCATAGCATGAACTTACAGCTGATACCAGAGTGTCAATGGCCAGCCTCACATCCCTGGTGCTCTCTCTTCCTTGATGGAAGACAACTATCCCAGTAAAATAAATTTTTTACTTTGTAAGCAACACAGTATTTTGGAAGTTTTAGCTTTCAGACTTACTATGCCAGTACTGAGTTGTCGTGAGTTGCCTCTGTTTATGACAGCCCTGGAGCTACCTGAATGTGCCTAATTGTTGTCAAATTATTCTTAGACTGGTTTAGCATGTTATTAGATGCTTTCTAAATTATTTTAAAAAGATAAAGAACTTAAATACTCCTGAAAGTGGTGAGTGGGAGCTGTCAAGGAAACAACTTGCTAATGGAAACACAGCATAATTAACTGCCTTATTTAAATGACTTGCCAGTAAGTTATTGGGAAGAACTGATAAATAAGGGTCTGAAGCAGCAGATAGTCTTTGCAACTGTAACTGAGTGATCCAAACTTTAATAAGTGAACTTATCACAGAGAAGTTGAACGGAAACAAGGACTGTGGTCATTTGAAGGAACATAAGGTCAGATTCACCGCAGAGTTTATTAAACTGTTCTGTCTTTTTGTGGGTTTTTTTGGCCAGCAGTGATGTGCTTGCAGTACATTCCCTGACTCCTGGAGCCACTGAGCCAGTTTCTGGAGCCCAGACAGTGCTTTAGAACCAGGCTTATTAGTGAGGCTAAAAACACAAATGCCAAACCCTTTCCTGCCATTTCTTGTCTCAAGCACATGCAGCCATGTCACAGTCATCCTGGTTCTCCATGCAGCCACACCATGGTGAGCGCTGGAATAACAATGGAGGAGTGTGAATCAGAAACATCTAATAGCTCTTTTAAGTTTGCCTTTAGTGCTTGGTTTTCTAGGCTGGAAGCTGAAACGAGTGTGGTGTGCCAGATGCAGCACTCTGCAAAAATAATACTGCTGAACCGCAGGCTGAGCTCACAGTGTGACAGTTTGGGATTTAGTTCTTTGTGGGCCTGTTAGTATTGTTTAACTGGCAGCAGTGGCCAAATGCTGTGCAGACATGGGAAAAGAGAGAGCCTTTGCCCTGAAGAACTCATAACTAAATGCCAAAGTGAGGAAAAAATAAAGACAGCATGGAAGCAGATGCATGGTGATTAGCTATGGCTTAATAGTTCCATTGGAAATTCTTTCTTAAATTAATTTGCTGGATGAAAGACAGTCTGTCTGTCAGACCTGCCATTAGCTGGTTAGTTCCCTCTAAGTGTCATGGCTAGGGTTAGTAGTGAGTGAATTTCCAACTGTGAGATGGCAGTAGTTATGGGAATCAGTGGGCCAACACTGAGTGTAGAACAGGTTGCTCACAGATTAATCCAGTCTGGTCTTGAAAACTCCCAAGGATTGAGATTTCAAAAATCTTTCTCTGGTCGAACTGTTTTGTTCTTAATTGACCTCAGCATGAAAATATTTTGCTTATATCCTGTATGAAGCTTCCCTTTGGATTTTCTGACCAAAGTCTCTTATTGTCCCACCATGCACATCAGAGAAGAACCTTACTCTCTCATCTCAGTAACTTTTTCATAGGTACAGGAAGGCTATCACTAGACCCCCCCAAATCTTTCTCTTCCCCAGGCTAAAAAAGCCTGGTTCCCTCAGCCTCTCCTCACAGGACAGATGTTTCAGACCTCAACCATATTGTCTGCCTTCTTCTGGAGCCACTCAAGTGCCAAATAAAGTGGAATAATCCCTGCCTGTGGTTACTGGCTAGATTTTGTTGATGCACCCCAGTGTGCTGTTAGCCTTCTTTACTTGCAGGTATAAATTATTGTTCTCCAGGACTCCTAGATCCTTTTCAGCAGCTCTGCTCCCCACCCAGTTAGTCATAGCCTGTACTCACAGGGTAAGACCATTCCATGCACAGGGGTTTGCATTCATCCTTGCTGAATTTCCTTTCAGTCTATTCCTCCAGCCTGTCTAGGTCCCTCTGATTAACAGCTGAACCTCCACATGAGTTGGCAAACACTCCGTTTTGGTGTCATCTATGGCCTTGATGAGTGGGCATTCTGTCTCCTTGTTCAGGTCATTAATAAAAATATTGAAGACATTTGAAGTGGAATATTAAACAATAGCCCTTGAGCCTGACAACACAGGCAGTTTTTCACCCATCTAGTAGTTCACTTATCTAGACTGTAACATCACAGCTTGAACACAGGAATGCTCTGGGAGACTATAACAAAAGCCTTGCTAAACGGCAGGTGACATCTACTGATCTCTTCTCACAAGAAGGCACTCAGTTTGGTTAGACATGATCTACAGTAATACATTCTGAATTCAGGGGCGTAGAGGCAAATACTGAGCTGTTGGTAAGAGAAGTGAGTTCATGTAAAACTGGGACATGGATGGATATTTCTTTTTGTCTTCACTAGTGTGTTGCTTTCAGGTAGTTAAGTGGGGTTCATATCTGTTAGGGCTGCACTTCAGATTCCAGTTTTACTCTCAAGTGTGAAAGGGCAGGAACTGAAGGTCAAGCTGAATTTCTGCTGGCGAGTGATTCTAGGTATCACGTTTTGCCAAATTCACACTTCCTGTGGCCACCTCACAGCCTATGCAGATTCCATCTGCTTTACTTCTATTACTAGGCAACCCCAGTTGAATCAAATATTTACCCCTTTATCCTTTTTAATTCAGGATGTGTCTTCACTGGTCCCCTCAATGAGAAGCATGTTTTGCTCCTGTTCTGCTGGTCTGTGAATTCATTGTTTGCAGGCTGGCATGGCACCAGTTCTGGGGTGACAGATGGGGCAGACTGCAAACCAAGCAGTTGCCTCCCAGCCTGAATGATATTTTAATAAGCACAGAGAGGTGACAGAGAGAGAAGCTTCTCACTGGAATGACTGGCAGTTTTGTTTTCAGCCTGAAAGCACTAATAGATGAGTTTTGGCCCCAGTCCAAAAAATTTTTTAAAAATTTAGAAACTAGGAGCTGAAAATCCCATTAGTTTCTGACTTACATGCCTTTTTTAAAGGGTCAAAGAAGTTTTTTCTTGCTGGTCTCTTATCCAGATAGGAAGTTGTTTCCTTGTTTTCGGTATTTCAGTTCTCTCTCAGGGATTCTATACTTTGCAAAACCTTTTATTTATCTTTTGTTTTCATTCTTTTTTCTTCATTTAATTAATGTTCTCCATTGTCTTCCCTCTGCCCCTAAACATTCCTTCTTCTAGTTTCTTTACAGTCTTCACAGATTCATGATGAAGTCTGTCTGTCTGAATAATAAGGTCTACCAACATACTTGGCTTCCAGCTTCTATATCCTGTGAAACAGTTAGTGCAGTGCTAGGCAATGGCATCTACATGGGAATCTCTAGAACCTGTGTCCTCTTCTCCCTGCCCTTCAGCTGTATCTCAGTCGTGTAATACAGGGTCTGTCTAGGGCTTTGTTTCATTCTTGGTCGTATGAATAAAAGCACTACAAAAGGCAGCTCTGGCAAAGCCCCAGCAAGCTCTGAGATCCTTCTGCATTATGAGCAACACAGATTTGCAAACAAGCTGTAGGATAGATAGGCTTTCAAAGCAGAAGATTCTTTTTCTTCCTACGAGTACAGGCAAAATATCAAAATGGTGCTGGGATCTGAACTGCAGTGTGGTCCCATACACTGATCAGAGTATGCACTGAAAATGTGTCAGTATTTGGGCAGAGGCCTTCATATCTACTTAACGAGATTCAGGTCTATGTTTCAACTGGAGTATAAGCTGGAAATTAATGGTATTCCTACTAAAATAATGTTTCTTTTTCCTTTCAGATACAATGATGACACTGAAGGTTCAAATCCTGTTTGGTTTCCTTTGCTGCATGATTTTTCTGCCTACAGATGGCTTCCCAGCAGACACCAGTACTGAATTTCGCTCTGCTTTCTCAGTGGCCAGAACCAGCAGCATGGAAGGGAGCTCTGAGATGGTCATTACCTTTGACAAAGTGTACGTGAACATTGGCAATGACTTTGATCCCAAGACTGGATTGTTCCGCTGTCGGATCCCTGGAGCCTACTACTTCTCCTTCACTGTTGGGAAATACCCAAAGAAAAACTTGTCTGTCATGCTGATGAGAAACAAGAATGAGGTGCAAGTGATTGTGTATGATGAACATCACCGCAAAGAACGGAAGGTAGCCAGCCAGAGTGCCATGCTGCAGCTTGACTACGGTGACACGGTTTGGCTGCGTTTACACGGAGATCCCAAGTATGCTCTTTACAGCAATGTGGGCCCTTATACAACTTTCAATGGCTACCTAATCTACCCAGACACTTCTGCCTTCTTCCAGAACGCTCTTAGCTCTCAAGAGCTAGGGCCACATCGTCACACTATCCAGCAACTTCCTGGAGAGCAGAAAGAAGCTTCACAGCAACATGTGTTATCTGATCAACCAAACAAAGAACAAGACCCTCGCTCTGCATTTTCTGTTGCCCGCTCACAAAGTCTCCTGGGGACAGATGACAAGCAAACCCAGCATGAGCCAATCACATTTGACACAGAGTTTGTTAACATTGGAAAAGATTTCAATTCCTCCACCGGCATCTTCTCATGCCGCATACCTGGTGCATACTATTTCTCCTTCACCATTGGCAAAATGCCCTTTAAGACCATGTCAGTGAAACTTATGAAGAACCACAATGAGGTGCAGGCCATGATCTATGATGACAACCACTCCAAGAGGCGGGAGATGCAGAGTCAGAGTATCATGCTGCCTTTGAAATATGGGGACACTGTTTGGCTCTACAGCCATCAGCACGATGGCTATGGTGCTTATAGCAACCATGGCAAGTACATCACCTTCACAGGCTTCCTCATCTATTCAGAGGCTCAGCCAAAGTGGCTTCCAGCTGCCAGTTCACCCCAAGGGTCAAATAATTAAATGCAGATGTGAAGGGAGCATAAGAAAAGCCAAGGTGCCATGAACTTGGGTCCAGCTCCTCTTCAAATATTATCCTCTACTTTGAGCATGCTATCATGTGTGTCCAGTGCTTTCCTTACGCTGCACGCTTGCGCTCTGCCTGCAGGGCCGCTGCTGTGTCTGCCATTCATCCCTAGAAAGGTCTTTACAGGTTGTATGCGTGTGTCCCGTGTTGGTGTTTGACTTAAGCATAAAGCATGTAGTAGTTTGGGGGCAGAGGTGGGCCAGTGTAGTGAGATGCTGGGGATCAGAGAGCCACTGCAGTACTGTTGCTGCAGATGCCGAGCAACCGGAAAGCAAAGGATGTGGCGACTTTCCTTGCATATCTGGGGAGGGAATAGATGTAATGAAAATGAATGTAATAAAAATACAAAAGATGTAAAATTTTGTCAGATTGGAATTTATTGTTGCTTGTGAGATTTGTGTGTTAATTACTACCTGGGGTACCAGTCCAGAGAGAAAGCAGCACAGTGACCGTACAAGCTACTGAGCCAGTCTGTGCACACTCCTTCTTGTCATTTGTGTGTGAAGCGTTGGTGCCTCTGATGATTTTATTGCAAGTGTTGCAACATTTGATGCTTTTCTTACTCTGCCATTGATGAAGTCAAGAAGCTGTGTTTGAGAATCACAGCTTCCATTTAGTGAAAATAATACATTTAGAAACACACAAAAAGTAGGCTTCCAGCCCTTGCAGTAAAGGATGAGGGCCCAAATTTATGAATGGACCATCTTCTGAAAGCTTGGAAGAAAGATTAAGAAGAAGAATTTTAAAAATGTATTTTAAATCTCTTCATATTTGGGCCAGAGGCAGGGTCATAATGTGTGAGTAGTATCATGCCATGCAGTGGCGGTGTTGACTGCAGGTGCTTTGCATTCTCCAGTGTGGTGGTTTAACAGAGCATAATGCCTTTCATCTTCCGGTAACTCATTATATTGCACAAGCCACTTCCTCAGGCAGTGCCCAAAAATCTCTACCTTCTAGCCAGTCCATAATCTCTTCCAGAATCCCTGGGTGGTTGGGTTTCCCCAGTTGAGCTTATTGCACAATCAGTGCTATCCCCCTACTCCAGGTAGCACTGGTTATATGATGTGTAGAGGCGATGTTCCCGTTGAACATCCAGTGTAGCACAGGCGATCGTGGTGCCAAGAGAAGACAAGGTTCTGTACCAACAACTTCTGAAGTGGCTCAAATCCCCTCATAAGCCACTAGTATCTCTTTTTCAGTTGGGGTATAGTGGGCTTCTGATCCTTTATACCCCTGGCTCCAAAACCCTAATGGTCGACCTTGGGTTTCTCCTGCTGCTTTCTGCCCGACACTCCAGGTAAGGCCATGCTCCCCAGCTGCAGTGTAGAGTACATTTTGCACAGCTGGTCCTGTATGCACAGACCCAAGAGCTACTGTATGAGCTATTTCCTGTTTGATATGCTCAAAGGCTTGTTGTTGGTTAAGGCCCCACCCAAAACAGATCTTCTTTTGGGTCACTCATAAAGAGGTCTCACAAGCTGACTGTAACCTGGAATACTCATTCTTCAGAATCCCACCAGGCCCAGGAAACCTCGTGTTTTTTTCTTGTTAGCTGATGAAGACATAGATGCTATCTTGTTGACCACATCCATAGGCATATGACGGCATCCATCCTGCCATTTTATTCCCAGGAACTGGATTTCTTGTGCAGGTCCCTTGACCTTGCTTTTCTTTATGGCAAAACAGCTTTCAGAAGAATCTGAATAACTATCTTTCCCATCTTAAACACTTACTCTGCCTTATTGTCTCACACAGTGATGTCATCAATGTATCTTAGATGTTCAGGGACACCACCCTTCTCCAGTGCAGTTTGGATTAGTCCATGACAAATGGTAGGGCTGTGCTTCCACTCCTGGGGCAGTTGATTCCAGGTGTATTGAACACCCTTGCACATGAAAGCAAACTGTGGCCTGCATTCTGCTGCTAAAGGAATTGAGAAGAACACATTGGCGATGTGAATGGTAGCAATCTGCTTGGCTGCTTTTGTCTCCAGTTCATACTGTAGCTCTAACATGTCTGGTACAGCAGCACTCAGTGGTGGTGCCACTTTCTTCAGGCCACAATAGTCTACTGATAATGTCCACCCACTATCAGACTTTTGCACTGGCCATATGGGACTCCTAAAAGGTGAGTGAGTCTTGCTAATGTCTCCCTGTTTTTCCATCCAGAGTGTTGCTGTAGTGAGACTGGTGTGACTGTAGAGAATCCTGGTGTGTTCCTACAGCACAGCTTCTCAGGCAAGTAGTAGGAAAGCAGGAGGGTTCATCCTGGTGTGATTGGTGCTGTTTCAGTTGAGCTAAGCCCTAGTTTGACTCCCAAAATACATACACTGCAAAAGTGCATCATCTTGAGCATGCGCAAAACTGTGACATCACTTCAGTTTAATTTAAAATCTGCTCAACAGACAGAACTGCTCTTAAACTGACTGTACCAAAGTCCTGGATTCAAAACTGCGTATTTGCATCTGAGACAAACCCCTCAACCTTTAGCCATGCATTCATACAGCTTAGACTGTATATGCTCCAGCAAGACAGTATTTTCATGCACCAGTGCCATCCCAGCTCAGCTTTTGGATGATATTCTCTGCTTGAACTGGACTTTTTCTGCAGCCACTCCCTGCCTCTGGCACTCCATGCACATCCTACACATTAAAGACTGGGGGCATAGTTGGGAAAAGGATGAAGGGTAGAGATTGGCAGTCTATAAAAGACCAGCATTAGAAGAACACTAGTTGGGATACAAGTCTGCTAGAAGCTATACTTCAAGCACAATGCTAATCTGAAATCCTACATCCTTTGGTGGGGGTGGGTAGCAAAAAAAAAAAAACAAACTGTTGTTCACACACTGTTTTATGAAGTATGTGAATCTCTCTGCTTATCTTCTCCTGCCATAACCATAACTTGACCTCTAAAACCATTCTCTGTGGGATATTGCTTCCCGGTTTCTCATTCCTGCCTCACCGCTTCTCCTCTCCATCTGTTGGACAACAACAGCTTGGAAGAAGATTAACTAGGTCAAAATCTTGCAGTTCCCACTCTGAATGTCACACATGCCTCCTTTGTTGAGCATGGCAAATTAAGATTATAATGATAGAAAGGAAATTATGGATGTCATCATCTAAGCACATGCAACGAATGTTCAAACCTGATGTAACTATAAACACAGTGAGAAACCTAGTAGAAATGGAAAAAAAAAATCAAAACTCTCCCAAGCAGATAATTACTTTTATTTAATTCCACACTGCAATGTCTAAGACAGAGAGAGGTTAATGATTTCTTTCTATAACATAACTGTATTCCCGATTTTGAGGATAGAAACTGTGTATTTATTATGTTTGGCTTATAAAGTGACATAGCTGTACAAAATAAACTTCATAGAAGAGCTAGAATCTGCTGAAAAAATAACTAGGTCATGATCCTTAGGAATTTAAATGAGATTTAAGGATGCATATTCCAAACTGATAACTGACACAAAGCAGTGTACATGTGTAAATATGATATGCAAATATCAGAAAGCTTCATGGAATACATACATTTTCAGGTTGCCTTTTAAAGAAAAATGAATACCTAAGATGAGAAATTACTGCAGACAAATAAAATGTGATGTCACATGAGCAGAAAGCTGAAATTAAATATGTGACCTATATCGTAAAACACAGCAAAATGTACAGAGCTGCTTACTAGAGAAGAGAAGAGATACTGTATTTGGCTGAAACCATGAGAAGAATACATGGAGGCTGAACCAAATTATCTGATAGTACATAAGCTAGGATACCAGTGTGATAACCTGGAAAGAAACTGCCAGGGCATCTCTCCAGTAAGCATCTATGACCAAGATAGATAGCACATCCAAGTAGCACTGCTCCCTTCAGTTCAGCCCCCTTAAAAAAAAACTCAAACTCCCTCCCCAAAAAAACAGGGGAGGGTGAATTCACTCTATAGGTTTTTTCCTATTTCATTTAAAAACAAAACCTTGCATATAAACCTTTAGAGGGTTGCCAGCACAATGCACAAAGCAGGACAAAAAGGTATGGTGTATTTGTACAGAGTCCTGAATAATGCTGAAAGCATTCGGAATAACCAAGGACGTGGCTGACATCAGGCATGTCCTTCCTTGGGGTAGTTTCCCTTATTAAGTGTCTCTCTTGGTCCTGACCAGGTTAGAGCGATAGAAATGTTTCAGGGTTGCTAAATGTGAAGGCTTCTCCTTCCAGGGCCAAGAAGCCAAGACGAGGGTGGTATTGGAGGGGCAAAACCCCTTGCACAGATCCCGAAACATTTCATCGACCAGCTGAAAGAAAAAATGAATCCAGAGGTTTTTATCCAAGCCCTGCGTGGAGCGAAGCTGATAGGCACAGTACACACTGGTGAAAAGGAGGTGGTCAAACTCCGATAGAGGCAAGGGGGTGTCAGCAAGTGAATAATGGTTCAGATGCTGTTCAATCTCTGCTGGTGTTTTGGGAACTTTGTTCTCTAAAATCCGCATGAACCGCCGTGCTGAGCGCAGGGAGGCCAGCTCTTCATCCTGCAGACGGATTGTCCCGTTGGCCTGAATATCCAGCCCTCCCCAGAGCATCTGGAAGAGAAGAGCAGCATACGCACGGGAAGCCCAGCACTGACCCTCTGCCAGTTATAACTGAGCTGGAAAGCCATCTGCGATGCTGCCAAATCTTGGGCCGGACTGAGAGGCAGCTGCTCCCTGACTCACTGCCCATGGTCCGCCTAGTCCCACTCCATGTCCTTCTCTACCAGCCCCACACCCCTTTTCTGACCAGCCCAACACCTCAGCTTCACCCTGGGACCCATCCAGCTCTCGCCTCCCACCCTGCATCTCCCGCCACAGTCCCTCCTGCAGTGGCTCCCTGACAGGGCCACATTGGGTGGGGGGTTTGGTGGGGGAGTCACCTAACCCAGTGAGGATGGTTTCTTGTCCCACCCTGGAGGTGTGAGGTGCCACAGAGGAGATCAGAGCCCCTCCAGTTGCACCCTGCAGTGGGAAGAAGCACAAACGCAATTAGGGCATTGCCGAGGTGTTTCCCAATCACTCCTGAAATCAGGCAGGGGTGAGAACAAGCAGAACGTGTGAGTTTTTACGTGCAGGCAGGTGGGAGCACGAGCAGTAACAGTGCCTCAGCCCACAGGCCCCCAGCACCCAGGAGACCTCTAACATGACGTCAGCATCCTCTGGGCCATGACGGGGTGTGTTGGTGCCAGCACCATCCCTGCTGTGAGGATGTTCATCTGAAAGACATCAGGTAGAATTTGGTAGAGCAAGACCATGGCCCTTCCTCTTTATTTTTGGTGATTTGTTGTCAATAATGTCTCCAATATTTCTGAGCTGCCACTCATAGCTTGCCAAGCAGGACAGACACTGATTACGGGATTTTGGTGAGCAACATAAGATTTTTAAGAGAAGCAGAACTGTAAATTTTGGATACAACGGCCCTTAATCCTGCCAACAGAACTAAGCATACGGCAGCAGGGGCACAAGCTTTGACAGGCAGCAAGGAAGCCCCTCACGCCAAGTAGCCCCTCAGCCCACTCACTTCCCAGTAAAGGAAGCAGTAGATAGGATAAGCCTGGTCTCCTCTGGCTTTTCAGAGGATTCTGAAGAGAGTGAGATAAGATTTTAAAACCAATGGGTTTTGCTTGCTTGGCATTTTTTGCTGGAGAAAGTAATGCTGCCTAACGGAAGGAGGGTACAAGGAGGCTCCTTGACCTGCTGGTGGGAACATAACCTGATGTTTGTCCTGGTTTTATAGTTCTTCCCTGAGCATCTGCCACTGGTGGGGCAGAATGTGAGAGAAAAAGAAACCTGGTCAGATCTGTTAGGGCTCTTCTCATGTCCAGCTAATTCCTTGCTGGGTCAACTGACACCATTTAAACTAGGAAAAATGGATACAAGCCCAGAGGAATGGGCGTTTATTAATATGAGAGTCACATTAATCCTAAGAATTCTTCAATTTTCCTTAACTAATACTTAAAACACTCATAGTTTCTGCATTTATTCTGCCTTTATTATTTGTTTCTTTGTGAAAAACAAAACACAAGTAACCTCGCTCCAGGACTGTGAGGGGGATGCTAAATCCCCTCCCCTCCCTGTGCTCATCAAAATAACTGTGAAGCCAAGACTCCCTTCTACTTCTTACAGACTCATTATTTGGGTCAAGAAACATGAAATGGAAAAGGCTCATATAAAATAGTAAACCCTCTGACCCAGTTTTCTTTCCAGGTTTATATGGATGACGGTTGTTTTATATAAAAAAGAGTGAGCATTGGAGTACCCCAGAGTTAAGGTCAGCAGGTGCTTATAAAAAGTATAAAAACAATTTAATGCTGTATGTGTGTGATGACTACTACCAAACCCCGCTTCCAATTTTCCCTTCTGGATTAACGCTTTCCAGGGAGATGTGTGAGCTGCCCAAAGAAGTGCATTGCCACCCCCCAGGCTGCGGGGGTTTGTTGCTCTGCACAGCTGCAGGATCCCTGATCCAAACCAGCTGTGGCTTTGGAATGTGAGCAGGGATGTAGTTGCTCTTTCCTACTCCTCTGTGGACGTGCCAGCAAGGCTTTTAGCTCAGGTAAAAATACTACATTGTCTGAAAATGCCTTCGGCTGGGCTTCTTGGTGCTAGCTGATCCCTTAGGTTCACAGATCCCTCTACTGACAGACGTTGGATCAGCTGCACAGTCACTGAATTTGTTGAATAGCTGCCAAACTGCCGTTAGTATTAACTGTCTTATATGTAGTGTTGGAGTTTTGAGTAGAACAAAACAAAACAAAGACCCCAAAGCATAACAAATACGGTATGGAAATAGTAACATAAACATCCTCTGGAGATGGGAAAATGGTGCCTTACATTATCATTCAACAGTTGCTTTATTTCACAGGATTACAGAATTACAGAATCACAAGGTTGGAAAAGACCTTTAAGATCATCAAGTCCAACTGTTCCTGTCCTATGCTAAACCATATCCCTAAGTTGCTAAACCATTTCTCCCAAAAAAAAATCTAGAAAATCCACAAACATGATTACAGGAGCAGACTTTTCCAGTGGAGACCCAAGAAAACCCTCCCCCTGCCACCAAAACCAGCAGCAAGTCTTCATCCTGTAAGCAGGTACCGGTGCCTCCCCACAGGGACCAGCCCTGGCTGGGACTCCAACTCTCTCCAGGGTCAGCACAGCTACCTCAGGCATTTGGTCATATTTGCAGAAAGCGGGGAAGGGCTGTGCTGGGGGCAGCCAAGGCAAGCCACTGCATCACTAGCAGGTGCGATTCCTACCTGTCGGCCTCTGGGATCCAGCAAACACGCACAGGACCAGCCAGGCGCCGAGCCGCGCCTGGGCCATAGCAGCCCCGCTCAGCAGCAGCTGCCACCCACCTCCGTGGACTGTGCCGCGCGTGAAGCGGGAGTGGTCTGCTGTGGCGTCTTCTCTTGCTGCTTCTGGTCCCAGCAGCCTCTGCTGGAATGGGTCCATCGTTCTGTTTCTGGTTGCATCCTGGGAAGGGCTTGCAGTGCAACTTGCTGACCCCGATGGATATTTTCCGTCATATTTTGGAAACTTGGAAGATTTTGTTGTGAAGTTTTTGGCAGAATTGTTTACGGGTTATTTCCCAAAGACCATTTTCTCACTGCAGTTTGTTGCAGGAAGCTATTAGTTGCAAGAAATTTCACTACAGGATTGCCTCTGAAGAAGGGAGGACATCCTGGTCCCTTCCACATCCACACTGCGCCTCTGTCACATCTCATGACACTTATGCTCAGCCCCTTGGCTTCATTTTCAGTTTTCCTTTTTCCTGAGTTAGAAAATCTGCAAACAATTCTGAAATGTCACAAATGGATAAAGCTGACAGCCTGTGCAGATTCATGGAAGGGTGATAGCAGCCAAAATATGCGAGCAGGCAGAAGAAATGCCACTTGTTGAGTTCTGTATCAAAGCTGGCAGAGTGAGAACTCAATACACTGACCTAACAAACAGCAAGCATCAGAGCCAGATGGGCCTTAGCACCTCATCGTCCTCTCCTGTGACAAGACCTCTGGGTTAAGATGAGTGATGGTCCACCTTAGACGCTGTGAATTCCATAGGTGGAACTTAATCTGATTCCCTTTGCAGCAGATACCTGTTCTCTACTCATCTTTGTGCTTCTATTAGTGCCCAATCTCCAGTCAAGCTGCTCTGTATTTCTGTTCTGCATGGCCCTGGGTTCTTCAACAGACTCTGGGATGCCAGGGCTGTACAAATAGGTAGTAACATGTACAAATTAGCAAGAATACCATCTCCCTTGGGTTATAGGGGTAAAGAGGTCTGCCTAGAACAGAGAGGAGGTGTAGCTGAAACATGTATCTTTCTCAGCAAGTTACAGGGTGTTTGTAGTGACTACTGTTACCAGATAGTTTACTGAGGGTAGGGATGATGTTCCAGTTAGTAAGTCATCAGTGTGCAAAGCAGCACAGTTTCTGAAACTTCCAGGATCTGTAAGTATACTGTGGACTCACAGCAGCTATGAAGAGAAGCAGCACAGCATGGAAGAGTCCCACGATTGTCATGGGATGAGGGGCCCTCAATATCCGGAGCCATTCTGACCCTTAATTTGGATCACAATAAAACCCATGTTTCTGTCATAGCCTTGGCTATCTTCAAGTCAGGCTACACTTCTTTCAGTTCTCATTATTTTCTGCTGCTTACACTTTACTCACATACTGTCCTGGGATGATATCACAGAATCACAGAATTTTAGGGGCTGGAAGGGACCTCAAGAGACCATCAAGTTCAACCCCCCTGCCAAAGCAAGGTCCCTAGGACAGGTCGCACAGGTAGGTATCCAGATGGGTCTTGAATATCTCCAGAGGAGACTCCACAAACCCCCTGGGCAGCCTGTCCCAGGGCTCTGTCACTCTCACCATGAAAATGTTCTCCATATTGGTGTGGAACTTCCTGTGCTCCAGCTTGAAGCCATTATCTTTTATTTATCTGTGAATTGCACGCTACTCAAGAGGCAGGTGCTGATGACCCACCTATGCAGTGAGACTGATGGACCTTCTGTTTTGTGCCAGAGTCCCTTGCAACCCATGGTGTACATATGGCTTTGTCTAGAAGTCACTATGCAAAAAAGCCCCGCATCTCATGGGCCATGGAACAACCTCACTTTAGCATGAGGCATATGATGCAAGGAGAAGTCTGGGATTTTGGCCAGCAGCTGCAAAGACCATCTATGATTTTGTCAACAGGAGAATTTCCTAGCTGAAGTGCCTAGAGTAGGGTGCCCATGATGGCAGGAGGGAGAAGAGGTGACTGGACTAGTCAGGCTGGGGGCAAGCATTGATGGCACATGCTGCTGTGAGCTAAGGGGATTTTGTGGAATTGCCTTGCTATTCTGCATGGAAAAACAGTTGCAGAGTGATAATCGTGCCTTAGCTGCGTGTAAAGCAGCAGCTCACAAGCATGGAAGCAAGCCTGCTTTTCTGACAGCTGCACATGGTCCCTGCACGCACAATCCCGGCGTTAGGCGGTTGGTGCACCTGCTCCTCCTCAGGGATTCTGTCCTTGCCAGGCATTCACAGCTGAGTGTGCACAACCATGTCCCTCCCCACTCCCTTTGGTCATCCCATCTGTCATGGGAGCAGTTTCCAAGCGTCACATCAAGCCTGGTTTCTGAAGGGGCACCTTGACTGGTTTCGTCCTTTCCACCATGACCCTCTGAAGATGGGAAAGTGGAACAGGTTTTAAGGGATCAAAACCTGCAAGAGCTGGTCAAATGCCTGTTGAAGCACAAGGTGTGGTTAATACAGCATCAGAAGAGCCTCTTTGGGATGGCGGTTTCTTTGGGATGGGACTCCAGGGAGACAGGATGCATTTCCAGGAAAGGGAAATTCTACTTACAGAATTGAGAAAAATCCCTTGCTTTGAACACCTCACCCAGAACTTGGGGCATCCCCAGCCTGGATCTGTCTGGTGAGTGCTCACAAGAGGAAGATGAGGAGAAGAAATGTGAGGGAAGAGTGAAGGAAGAAGGACATACATGGCTCCCATGGTAGGTGAGGTCTGAGTCACTGGAGGAGGAGATGGAAGAAAACCTTGAGGGAAGCAGGAACGAAGCACTGACCATAACCAGACAGGACCTCTGCTGTTACACTGGCATTTTCCAGGTCCAGTGCTGCTGGTTCTAATGCAACTGCTTTCCCTGTCTTTTCCTTTCAGTTTGTGAGCAGCATCAACAGCTTTAAGGAGTGATGAGCTGTGTAACAGTGACAGGGAGGGACCCATCCCCTGGCACCTCCTCCACCCCCTCAGGCCTCACACAGCTCAGAGAAACGTCATGGGATGCACCGTGATGGGCGATACGGGGTGTGCTGGTATCCAGCCTGCCCCTCTGTAGTCCCACAAACTCCACAAAAGTAGTCGCACAAAAGCACAAGGCCCAGCTGGAATTCCCATCTGGATTTTGACTGGAGATAAATTATAAAGTCCTACACAGAGTGTGGCCATGATGCAGCTGGACACCCTGGCACCATCAACAGCCACATCCTCTGGGGCAGAGTCTGCTCATGTGGCCACAGGGAGAAACGTGAAGAGTTTTGGAAAACATCAGCAAAGCCCACTCAGCTGGGGAAGCTCAACATGGTGGCTGAGAGCCATCCTCTAAAGTCTATTTGTCCCCTCAGTACCAAAAAAAATCTCTTCAAAATTGTTTATAAGTCAGCTACATCTGACTTACATCTCATCTCACATCCTCCTACAGCTGGGAAATCCAAGCCAGGCAAACAAGCCTTGTGGAGGCTGGCAGTGTGAACCAGGCAGCAAGACAGCTTTGTGCTTGACAAAGCTGATCACAACCTTGCCCAACATGAAGTGCCCACCAGCCACAAGGAACCCAGAGCAAGCAGGCTCCATAGGCAGGAATGGCCCCTGGAACAGTGGAGGAGGTGGTATGTCAACACCGGCAGAACTTCGTGAGGCTGTGTAACCTCTTGTGTCCTGGGATAATACATCTGGGTGAATCAATTGCACTCTTCCCAACCTCCCAGGTTCCTCTAATGAGAAGAGATTTGGGTCCATTAGCAACTATTCCACATTTTAAAGACCTACTGGAGCCAATGCCAGTCCCCACATGGCTGGCTACTTTTCCAGTACACACGTTCTTTAGCAAACCTGTCACATTCTGTAACTTGACAGGGCACTGTGTCTAACATTTCTTGCTGTTATGTCAGTCAAATTCTCCCTCTGCACAAACATTATGTTTAAATGGCAGTTTCCCTTCTGCTCCTGTTACCATCAGCCTTCTGACTTACCGTACCAAGAAATATGTTTATTTTATGATGCACAGACCATGAGTCTTGTCATGGTGCCTCAAGCAACCTGGGATGGAGGAGGGAGAACGTGGGGGAAATGTGCTTTAGGAAGAATTTTCACAGCAACAGAGGCAGTGCCAGGAACTTTTCTGCCTTGTGCAATAGGCATCAGCATGCATAAGAGCCGCTGCGACAGCAAACAGAACCAGCTGTGGTGCACGCTGTAGGAAGGACTGGATGTACATTTCCTACTTAATCAGCTTAACTGATGGCAGATCCAAAGTGGAGCTGAGAACCTCGAACTTCTGCTCATTTGCATTCCCTTCTCTTTCCTCTTTCCCATAAAGAGCTGTAACTTTTAAGATGAGTGGCAAACGCTATTAATTTTAACTAGACAACACTGTTCTGAGTCACATCCCAAACACTCCCAGCCACAGCAGCCTGAAACAAATTATATTAAAAAAAAAAAAGAAAAATAAAGAAGCCCATGTTTACAAGGCTGGGGTGGAAACAAACATGAATCCTGACTTGCCATACAGTTCATCTCTCTGTTCTTTAGAACAGATCACATTCTACTCAAGAACTTGTCCTTTTTTGTTTTTTCTTAACTGAATTCATTATTGTCCTATTCCTTCCTCCATCCTGTACCCCAACTGCCCCCAACCCCTTTTTTAATTAGTCCTTTTACAGTTTAAAAGTTCAAGTGGTGATTCAGGGAATCTCTAAAAACAGTTTATGAATTATTTCATTAAATCTCTTATACAATAGCTTTCAGATCTTAAGGAGGTCAGCCAGCTTTGTGATGCAGAACTGTGTTACGCACTTTCTGGACTAAGGACAAGGAACATTATTAACTGATGACTGTGTTAATATAATCCCATTCAAACAGGTGGTGGGTGGGTTGAAACTACAGTATTTTTCCAGCTTTTTTTGGAGAGCTCCGAGATTTTCCACAAGAGCGAAGATAGTGGTAATGCTGTAATATCACACAGCTCAGAATAATTGGACCAGTGACAAAAAGGCAGAGACTCTCCTCTGTGGGACAAGGGAATTTTTGACTACAGGAAAAAGCACAATCTGAAGATGCTGGGGAAAGTGAAAACTGCTTGATTGTGAAGCAAAAACCAGCGTGAGGGAGTGGCATGTGAGAGGTTGCCTGCAACTCTTCTGCCAGGAGAACCGGCACCAAACTCATTCCCAGTGAAACAATGCAGAGACTTCCACAATTGTTTTGGTCCCTTGTGTTGTCCTACCAACAACCGTGCTAGAACCACGAACAGAAGCTTTGCCAGTTTGCTCTATTATTACGGTCTTCCCAACATCCATCTTGGAGTGGAGATTCCCCTGTCCCACTGCTGAAGCTACACAGCTGCTTCAGGACCATCTCCTGGTAAGCGCTCAGGTTATGACTGATGCCTGCGGGGAGAGCCAGCAGAAGCAGCGTGCACAAAGCATCTTAGCCACAGGGAACACCTGGACTCTATTCAATTTGCAAACCCAGAAGACAAATTCGGTCTTACAACTGAAAGCAGCAGATAAGCATCTGCCCATTCGATTATCAGGACTGTAAATTAGCATCCCTCACCCTGTGCTTTTCATCTGGTTTGAAAACATTATTCACGTGACCACAACAGGCAAGAATCTCGTATCAATTTTTATTATTATAAATACTATGTTAGAACTCAGAGGCTGGTGCCACGCATTCTCTTTCTACTTTGCATCTTCTTTCTTGGCTCCTGCTTCTATTTTCAGGGGTTCTGGAGCTGCACGATAGGCAGGAAATGCCTCCCAAGGACTATTCAGATCAAACTTGCGAAATTCCTGAGCTAGCTCCACGGGCTCTGCCACTACCCGCTTCACTTCATCGTCATACCGCACCTGGAACAGTGCAAATAACACAGGCCAGTCATTTTCATGCAGTCCCCACAGCACCCCTGCAGTTAGCCATACGCAGTAATGACCCAGACCACTCTGTGGTACAGCCAATCCTACTTCTAATGCCACGGACAGGCGACGGGCCTCTGCCACAGCTTCAGTTCCCTTCATCATTAAACAAGAGCTCTCCAGATACCACTAAGACCTCTAAGTTCTCCAGGAAGATCCTCCTTTTTGCTACCATGTACCTCAGGTGTCTCTCCTAACCACCCTGAATTAGGAGTGCCCACCTACCATCCATACGAAGGCCCACATGGAATAACACATTTAGTCTGTCATCTGACAAAGGAATTTCTCCTGAGTCACTGAAATAAGGTGGCCCAACCACCTGCCACAGCTGGGTACTACTCACATGAATCTTCATAACAGGGCAGCTTGTTTCCTTTAGTTGTGCCCCTTAGCCTAACACTCAGAACATGGAACAAAAAGACAACCAGGGTGAAATGCAGGTGAGTACCAGACACTTCTGATAGGCTTGCTTTATCCTCACTGTACCAGTCCAGATCTCCAAGCCACAGCTCAGGAGATGCTGCCTGGTCCTCGCTTATAGGATTTGCTGCTCTTTCTAGTTTTCTTAAAACCCTTTGTTGCTTGAAAAACCTCACTGTTTTCTCCCAAGATTCAACACAGTTTTAGAACAGCAGCAAATATGACTGCTTCTGCAAGGTCATGGTTTGAAACTAGACAGATACCAAACACGCTCATTTCACTTGTGGACTGCCATAGGGAATTAAGTATTTGATAAACGGCAAGAGCCAGTTTGACTGGAGTTTTATAACCTGGGCCTACAAACACTCAACAACGTGGAGTTCCAACTGCATTAAGATCAGTTCAATCCTGTATTCCTCTGGGAATCTGCAGTTTTGCAGTGGAAAGTTTAATCTTCCAGAAGACATGCTAAAAGCAGAAGCACTTTCTGACAGACAGGTGTCTTTGGTGTAGAGCACATGAACCTTGGTCAGTGTCTCTGGCCTTAGGCTGCCTCATTAGGGATGACACTCTGTGATGACTTCTAATTTCCCTGCAGGAGATTTATACAATTCCTTTGGAATAGAGACAAGTGAAACATCCTTAGTGCCTTTTGGACAAAGGATTGTAAGCAGTCACACCTCTGCACTGAAACTCAGTAGCAGTACTGCAAAGATTTGATAACTTTAGACATGACTCTGTCTCATACCTCCACGTAACCAGAGAGTGGAAAGTCCTTCCGAAAAGGATGGCCCTCAAACCCATAGTCTGTGAGGATCCGCCTTAGATCAGGGTGGTTGGCAAAGAAAACACCATACATGTCCCAAACCTAAATGAAATGGAAACAAGCAAGCTGAATTAGATTAGAAAGAAAACCCAACCCTTTCGTGTATTGGGTCCACAAAATTCCAGTTACATGCCTGGCTTTGTGTAGTGCCAAGAACACCCATGCAGGAACTCATTCAAAAGCAAATCAAACACCCTTTTATCTCCTATTCTGAAAAGGCAGCCCGGGAAACACTTCTCTCTTTCTTCCTCAGGGCCCTGGGAATCAGTTTAATCAGGAAAACACACAGCCCCTCTCCATAAAGCCTCTGCTCCCAAGCACACCTGCACTCACCTCTCTTTCATACCAGTTTGCTGCCTTGTGCACAGACACTGCTGAGTCAACAGGTGTCAGCTCATCAGTGTAAGTCTTCACACGGATCCGACTGTTGAACCGCAGAGACAGGAGATTGTAAACAATCTGAAGCAGAATAAAAGGTGGCATTGGTCCTGTGCATCAGATCTTTCTGTAGTACAGTACTAGCTAAACAAAGACACACAGAGACCAGTTCAAACATTCCTTATCAGCAGAATCACACTCAGCACTTGAGAACTGAGCACTAAAAGACATTATTACAACTGACCTTATCCTTAGAAGTGTAACGAAAAGCATGTGAGATTTAGAAAACACAGCTGATGAAGAACACCTGAAGTAAATAGGGAAACAAAATCTTCAAAAGAGAATACTGAAGGGATGGAGACACTTGACAATAGCCTGTCACAAAGTAAATGGCTCTCAGCATCCCATGGGAGAAAGCTGAGAAGAAATACACTTAATTTTGAGCAAAGAAGTTGGATACCAGGGAAAATTGTAACTCTTCTGGTGATGAAGTACTAATAAAAAGGCTGCTTAGGAAGTCTACTAGAACCTCGGGGAAGGGAGACACTTATTAGGAGCAGACTGAAAAAACCACTCCGTACCTTTGCTAGCATTTGTATAGCCTTGCTTGATACTGGCTCTGTCAAGAAGGCTGGAAAATGTGGCATCATAATACTATATTTCTCTGATTTCTATGATTCTTCTACCCTGATTTTTGCAAGAAAAATCCCTAATTAAAAAATCTTCAACTTCCTGAGGTAAGAAACCCTCTCTACAATTGTCACAATTTTGCCTAATCACGAGTTACATTACCAAGCCAAAGCTGTTACTAGCAAAGCAAGAAGCAGCTGTATTTGAAAGCAGACATCCCATTAGCTAAGATAAAGCAAACCTGCTACCCTTTGCTCTCTGAGAGGCTGCTGGTAAAAGATTTAATACCACAAGACAAACCAAAGGGAAATACCAATTCAGCTGCTATTCGTGATCCTTGTTACTTGCTGGGAACTAAAAATCTACTGATTCATTTCTCTTGTCTGAAAGACGTCCTGGCCAGATTAGACATGGGAAGACACGACACCTCTTCAACCATCCACCTGCTTAATCTGTGGTCAGCCTCCTACAGGGTATGAGCCCTAGCCATTTTCTGTTGCTGCCTTTTACAGATCTTCCTAGGTTAAACTACAGTAACGTCTCTGCAACAGTACAGTAAACAAAGCCTTCTAACAGTAGGTGAGAAGCCAAGACAGTAAGTCTGTGGTTTCCCCAAAGATGTATCTTTTTCTGCTTGCAGCTGCAATTTTTCTGCAACTGAGAAGCTATATGGTAAGATTTTCAAAAGCCTATGTGGGAATGAAGTCTCCAATATCCACTGAAAGCTGGTGGAAGTTCTGTGCCCCAAATTTCCTGAGACCCTTCTAAAAACATGCCTCACTTCCTTCAAGTAAGTCCCAACTTCCAAGGAATTCATGTTTTTAAAACAACCAAATGGGTGGGTGTGGGGGTGTTGTGGGTTGGTTTGTTTGTTTTTTTAAAAAGGGAAACTGTTAAGAAGATTGATGGGATTTAAAGAAAAACATGGTCAGTTGTGTCAACAGCAGCAGCTGCCAGGCTGAAGTGGAAAAAGGAAGAGTGCCAACTCACATCTGGCCAGAAAGAAGTCTCTAAATGCTTTGATAAAACCAAACCAACCAACCAAAATAAAACATACCAAAAAAAGCCTTTCAGCAGAGTGCAAAAGACAAGACAGACTAGGAGTCCATGCAGTGTCAGTACTACTACTGCTTCCATGATCAACGGATTGAACAAAACCCATCATTTCAGAGCAGATTTTCCTTTCAGGGTCAGAAAGCAAAAAGCCATGGTCACTGCTGCAACAGTACCCATAGCCATCAATACCTGTGCAATTCTCCAAGTCCTGCACCTACAAGCAGCTCTTACCTCAAAGCGGTACTGTCGAGATGGAACATCAACAGCAGTTAGGTCAGCCAAGGATTTGAACTGGGCATTAGTGTGATCTCGAAGGAAGGTCAGAACTGGAATGATTCCGTCTGGATGGATCAGAAGTTCCAACTCATTGAAACAGGTCACCTGAGGAAGAGTGGAAAGGGTGTGAGGACAAACACCAACAGGACTGAACATTATACTAAACCCAGCAAGATACGTAACCAGAGTGTAAGGCACAGCAGACACATAATGGCATCAGGTAAAGGGGCTTAATAATAGTGGTAACTTTCACGTTATTCTGAAAATCTTTCTTCCCAGCACAACTTCCAAAACCAGCTAAGAAACAAGTACGTTTGTTCACTGTGTCTCACCACCCCCCACCCCCAAAAAATTTCTCGAGCACCTACCTGTACTTGCTGGATATATTTAGGCAGAATCTCAGCCACGTACTCGCCAAAAGCACACAGCTGCTTCTGTTCCACTTCATTTTTTGGTCTGACAGTAGCTAAAGAGAAAAATAAAGTTCCCAAGAGTATGGCAGGGAATATGAAAAGAACAGCAACTCCCACCCCTGGCTTAAGAACCCCTTTAACCAGCGCAGTTGACTCTCAGGAGCTCTGCTAGAAGCCAGGCAGCCCCATCACTTACGGCGAGTCTCCGCGGCGGAGCTCCCCGTCAGCCGGGCCTGCGCCGCCGCCGGGCCTGCGCCAGCTGCGGAGAGAAACGGACACAGCTCACCGACCGCGGCCACGGACTGCCCGAGCCCCGCCGGCTCTCCGGGACAAGCGAAGGCCGACACCGCCGCACCCATCACCCCGGGCGCCCTCACCTCGCAGCGCGACCCGCGCCAGCCCCCGCGCCGCCGCCGCCAACATCCCCGCCGGGACACGGACGGGCAAGGGCACGGACCGGAAGCGGAAAGCGCCGTCGCCGCCGCGCTTCCCCCGGGGGGCGGAAGAGCGCGAGAGGCTTGCCGGGGACGCTTCCGGGTCGGTGTCCGGAAGCGGCGGGTGCCTGGCGTCGCCTGGCGCAGGGTGAGGGGCGCGGAGGAGCAGCTGGGGCACGCCGGGGCGGCGGCGGGAGGCTCCGGGGCGGCGGCATGAAGGGAGGCGCCGCAGGTGGGTGCCGCGGGGCCGAGCTGCGGAGGTTGAGGCCAGAGGAGCCCCGGTGTCCCAGGGTGGGCTGGGAGCCTGGCTTGGTGGCAGGAGGGTGTGAGAGCAGCCTCCGCCGCCAGCCCGGGCACGGAGGCAGCGAGCTCTGTGAACACGCGTCAGTCGTCGGGTACGGGCGCGAATGGCCTCGGGGCCCTAGCGGACCCCCGGGCTGCAGCAGCGCTGCGGGGCTGAGGATTTCAGAGCCGCGGCGCGGCCCTAACGGGGCCTGCGCTTTCCCGAGAACTGGCTCTCCTTCGCTCCCCCGCGCCGCCGGCTGCCTACAGAGGTTCCCCCGCGCTCTCATGGCCTCCGCGAACCTGACAGGAGCAAGGAAGGGAACAGGTGTGCCGGGTGTTGGCTACGCCACCGTCACCTTCGTCCTGCCATAGGCAGGTCGTTGTTTGGTCATGCAGAAGATGCGAGGAGCGTAAAGTTTTGCTTTAGGAGACGCTTCTCTGTGGCTGTGCCTTTATAGGAGAGATGCTGTGGGCGCGAAGGGAAACTGTGTTCACAGAGCAGGATGTGAGGTTTGCGGTAATCTTTAGCTGATGTGGGCATTTCTTTTGTGACTTGGCCTTAGTTGGCTGGAAGCTGTTCAGGGCAGAGGTGGGCAGCTGATTCTGCTGTGCTGAGAGAGCAGGGGTATCCATCCATCCATATCCTGGTGCTGCGCGTGGTCACTTCAGTGTTCCGGGCTGCAGCTTCTGAGCACCTTGACTGTGAGGATGAAGAGCTTTAACTAAAGTGAAAGCCACTTGTACTGGCTTTACAAAGCTGGGAAAATAGTGCCGATGTGTTTGGCACTAATTGCAGTTCCTTAGTGTCTTGCAGACTACAGGTACTTTTCAGACAGGCTGGAATTATTTTAAGGTCACAAAAAGGGTATCATTAAGGCAGGTCATCATCGGCAATGATCAGGGACTTGTCTAACCAATTAGGGATGTAGACACTCCTTCCCATGAACAGAACTTGAGCAATGAACTTAGGAACTTGCAGGTATCAAGCAGAGCTACTGTAAGAAAATTATTTTTGACAGAATAAAGCATGGAAGAGTAACTGTGAATCTTCTAGAGGAAAATCCCATCTTTGGGAAATGTTGTCCTGGAAGTCATGTTTGGTATCGGTTGAAGAAATTTGTGGTATTGATCACCATGGCTGATAGTTGAGACATAGAAATAAGTTTAAAGTGAATAAAGGTGCGCATCTACTCGCTCCTAATGTTTGCAAGACCCATGATAAAACACACCTCTTTTCTACAGCAGTCCTCTGGTTCAGAAGTTTTTTTGACCCACATACTGCTTGGAGCTCTGCAGACAATCTCTGGTACCTATTCTAAGAGGTGTTATCTTTTAAACTGAGCTCTCCTTATCGCTTTGCAAACAGCGGCTAGGAACATCTTAATATGTTATTTTGCATTCTGAAGGTATCTGCCTCATTAACAAACTGAGTGTAAACATCAGTTATCTATCTCATTTGGTTAGCTTGAAGGACTGGTGGTTATGTCTTTCAGACTTGTCATGCATCTTTTTGGTAAAAACACGTTCACCTTGCTTGATGCCACTGCATCATGTTGCTTTTGGATGGTAATTAACTCCTCCTGATGATAGAAACTGCTGTCTGTGCTCTGAGTTAGACACTGGAATCTTTTTTTCATCTAGCTCAGCTACGACACTGCCATATTCTTTTGCCTTTGCAAGCTTCCTAGGGTGGTTGCTGGGCTTTCCACTTGAATAACTGTTGCTGTGTTTGTGTCAGTTAAATGAGTGGTGAAAAGAGATGCACACCTCAGTTCTGCTGGGATGTGATGCTTACTGTACTGGAAGTTTGGTGTATATATTACGATTTTAATTCTGCCGCCTTCTCATTTGTTGTTTGAGATTCTGAAGCTCAAGCACAAGTTTCTGCGCTGTTTATATTCAGCCTAAATTATGCTGGCCTCTTACCAACATGTTTGATTTTTCCCTGTACCCTGAATTACTGCATAATACTGTTAGTGGAGAGAGAAATCCATGTAATTATTGCGATTTTACAGATTGCTGGAGGTCTGATCTGTGCAGCACCATGGATTCATCAGAAGAGACAGGAGGCTCCTCTGCAGAAGAAAACTACTTTGTGAACTACACCTTCACCGACCGCTCCCACTCAGGCCGCGTGGCCCAGGGAATTATGAAATTGTGCTTGGAAGACGAGCTCTTTGCCGATGTTACAATATCAGTGGAAGGCAAAGAATTCCAGCTGCATCGTTTGGTCCTCTCAGCTCAGAGTTGCTTTTTTCGTTCTATGTTCACCTCCAACCTAAAGGAGGCCCACAACCGAGTCATTGAGCTGCAGGACGTTAGTGAGAGCGTCTTTCAGCTCCTCGTGGACTATATTTACCATGGGACTGTAAAGCTGAGGGCAGAGGAGTTGCAGGAAACCTATGAAGTGGCAGACATGTACCAGCTCACTGCCCTTTTTGAAGAGTGCTCCCGCTTTCTGGCCCGTACAGTGCAGGTTAGGAACTGTCTGCAGGTCATGTGGTTGGCAGATCAGCACAGTGACATGGAGCTCTACACAGCTGCCAAACACTGTGCAAAGTCGCATTTGTCTCAACTGCAAGACACGGAGGAGTTCCTACACTTGCCTCTCCGCCTACTGACAGACATCCTGACAGGTAAGGAGTTCTTGAGACTAGCCAGGGTACAGATAGACTTGCAGTCTTATCAGGGATGAACAAAATAGAGGGAAAGGTCCAACCTTTCATAATCCCTGTATATTCAGTGGCTTAGCAAAGCAAAACATTCTGGGTAACTTAATCAGAAAAAAAACCCCTGTTCATTGTTACTGGGCGTGAAGCATCTAAAGTATAGCAGGGAAGCATAGAGGATGCTGGTAATTCCCAGCAGTTCCTCATTCAATAGGTCAGAAATATTACAGGGTTTTTTAAAACATAATTTAGTAGCTTTCAATAATTTGTTCTATTTTTGTTTGCATTAAAACAAAGAAGCCTTACCAGAAATGAACATCTTAGGAAAGTCTTTTTTCTTTAGTTCATAGTCATTTAACTTAGAAATGTAACAGCTCAGGGTTTGTCGGAGGGCTTGAGCACAAGCTGTATTTTTAGACTGTGTTAGTGCTCTTACCCTAACAATTACACAGTTGTTAGTTAGGCCAGGCACTCAGCTGACTGAAATACAGGCAGCATAACATCTGAAATAATACAGTAATTATCCTTCTTGTAAAGGTAATAACCTTCCACAGTAATGGATGCAATGACTCAGTATTGTGTAGGATGTGTCAACACATCAACAACTTAGTCCAATAGCCACCAGTCCTTAGAGATTCTCTGCTGCCCTCATAGGTACAGACAGTACTTGGAAACCTCTCCATGATGCTGCAGTCCCACCTCCATTTTTGTGTATTTATTTATTACTAGAGAAGGTGGGAGTGTAGAAGGAGCTCATATGGTGTGCTGGACTTAGGACCAGAGAGATTGTCCCTTTCTTGCTTTAATTAAATAATTTTGTAAATGAGTAAATAACTATACATGTGTTTTATATGCTGCTACAATAAACCCACTGTGACTGGCTTCTTTGGAATACTGGCAAATCTCTCTGGGAGACTTAAAGCAACCTTTAAAGTTGATGCTGTGCATACGAGTCCTTACAGGCATTGCATTGTATTATCTCTATTGCATCTGAAGAGATTCACAGTCAAAAACCTATTGAGAATCAGTACTGATAACTCAGAAAAACAATGATAAAATTAGACTAATTTGGATAACTATCTAGCTGAAGTTTTTAAACTTAAGTTGTGAGTTCATTAAAAAAAAAAATCCTAAATGAAATATAGTTACAGAGGTGAAACACCCTTAACTTCCTAGGGATTCCATGTAGTAACCTTAGTTTTAGGATTACAGTCTTTAGTGTTTGTGAACATAAATTGAATTAATTGCTCCACAAAACTTTTTTTTCCCCATGCATCCATATATATGATAGTATTAGTCAATATTTATGTTCACAAAATGGATTGGAATTTGAAATATACTCCTACTGATGGTAGGGAAGATCTCTCTTGCAGTTCCTGCATCCCTCTTCAATTAATGGAAAATTAAATAGAGAAAGCTCTTAAGGGCAAGGATGAAAATTAATTTAATGAAATAGTAATTTATTAAGGTTACTTTTTCTGGCACTCAAGGACTCATTTCAAAATTTTTTTTTTCCCATTTAACCACTACATGTGATGGATAACTTACAGAAATCCCTTTTACTAATAAACAGCGTTGAAATACCTGCTTTTGTTCCTTGCTTTTTCTCCTCCCTGCAATACAGGCATAATTGTTGGCTTTCAAACTGAAAGTAAATGCCTAAAATCTTCTAGGTAATAATATACTGATGACAATGATGCAATAGTGTGTGGCATAACTAAAACTTCCAATTATGTCTGGAAGCAAATTGAAATCTGACACGGTCTGTTGAGTGGTTCCTATTGTCACACAGCTAAGAAAAGCTATAGTAGCTCATTGGGGATTTCCAAATGTTAAGAGGATAGCTGCAACACCAGATGTGCAGTCTTGAGAGTCATCTGTCTGACAGTGCTCAGAGAAGGAAAATTTCTGCAGATGACTTTTGCTAGATAGGTTTCTAGAACGAGCCAGAAAGAAAGACAGCTGCAATGATTCTCAGATAAGATAATCTTTTTGCCTATATGCTTAAATAAGAAATACTTGTCACAAAGCACCTAAGTTCTCTTTCTCACCCTCTTTCTCTCAGATGTAGGTTCTGATGCCTTCCTTTGTTGAAACTCATCCAAAGTGCTAAAAATCTGGCTGCTCTGTCTTCTGCTATTTATCCAATCTAATTTCATGTAGATTTCTAGCTGGTAGTGCTGATCATGCCTGCCAAAATCTATAAACCTCTGTATCTTTTTTTTCCTCTCCAGAAAGTAGGGTTTGTGGCAGGAGTGGGAGGAAGCAAAGGATGCTCCTGAGTACATATACCTTTGTCTAGATATCATAAATGCCTTTCTGTCCCAAAACCGCAGATGGCGTTCCATGTTCTCAGAATCCGACAGTTGCCATAGAAACCTGGATCAATTTCAACAAGGAGGAGCGAGTGGGCTTTTCAGAGACACTGCGATCAAGTCTGAAGGTATGAAAAGACCTTCTGTTCCAGGGTCGGTGTAGTGCTTGCTGGTATCACTTCCCAAGGCAGGGTATTCTGCTCACAGGTGTGACTTGAAAGTCAGAAAACACAAATGCCATTGAAATTCATGGTGCTTGTGTGAGGAATACTTTCATTGTCATAATTAGCAACCCTACTGACAGCCTTTTTTTATTTAACCTGAGGCTGCTTTCAGTGGTGATTGGAGCAGTGCCACAAATAACTTATTTCACCAGATGCTCAGTTACCAAAGAGACCATTCAAAAATCTGAGTCGTGCATTCCCCTTATAACAACTCTACTTCATCAGTAATGTAACCAACCCTTACGTAAACTGCAGACACATGGGTTGCAGTGAAGTCTGTTGCTATTTTGCTATGTCAGATATAACTGGTTATCTTGAAAAGGTTTTGAGGGTCTGAATCCTGAATGCTGTAGGGTGACAGGACTTGGGAAGCAATCTCCCATCTCATGCCCACAGGTGGGTCCCAAGCTGAAAAATTCAGTCTTAGGCATCACTGCTGTTTGTGTAAATGGGTCCAAGTCTGCTGACACACTCTTCCTTTCTCTCAGGTGATTGGAGAAAATGTTCACATCTACCTGATTGGAAAGGAGTCGTCACGTACACATTCACTTGCTGTCTCTCTGCATTGTGCTGATGACGACTCCATAAGTGTGAGTGGCCAGAACAGCTTGTGCCACCAGATCACCGCAGCCTGCAAGCACGGTAGTGACCTATACGTTGTTGGTGGCTCCATTCCACGGCGCATGTGGAAATGCAACAATGCGACTATAGACTGGGAATGGTGTGCCCCTCTGCCCCGTGACCGGCTCCAACACACCCTTGTCTCCGTGCCGAGCAAGGATGCAATATACTCTCTTGGGGGGAAAACTCTACAGGACACTCTCTCTAATGCCGTCATTTATTACAGAGTACGAGACAATGTCTGGACAGAGACCAACCAGTTGGAAGTAGCAGTCTCTGGAGCTGCAGGTGTAAACCTTAATGGCGTCATTTACCTGCTGGGCGGGGAGGAAAATGACTTGGACTTCTTCACCAAGCCCTCTCGGCTAATTCAGTGTTACGATACCAACACAGAGAAGTGCCACGTGAAGCCATACGTACTGCCTTTTGCGGGGCGTATGCATGCTGCTGTGCACAAGGATGTGGTGTTCATTGTAGCTGAGGGGGATTCACTGCTGTGCTACAATCCCCTCCTAGATAGCTTCACCCGGCTGTGCCTGCCAGATGCCTGGAGCTCAGTACCATCGCTCTGGAAAATTGCTAGCTGCAATGGCAGCATCTATGTCTTTCGTGACCGCTATAAAAAGGGTGATGCCAATACTTTTAAACTTAACCCAGCCACCTCTGTGGTAACAGTCACGAGTGGCATCAAAGTGCTGCTCACTAACCTGCAGTTTGTCCTTGCCTAAGTGGGAGAAACGGGCCCAATGATAGGAAGGGCAGCAGCGGTGTTTTGCGGAGCTCAGAGACACCCACAACCCTCAGCACCAGTCCCAATTACTATGAGCTCACAATGTGTAGTAAAGACCCCATCTTCTATACCTGTGTAGGGGAAGGACAGGCTTTCTGGCTGAGAGCCTGTTTTTTTACATAGCACTATTAAGGTTTAACTGCCGCATCTTAGATTTCAGATGGAGTAAATGCTATTACTTCGATCCCTTTATAAGCTGCTTGCATTTGAGGCCCAAACTGCAGCAAATGGTTTTGTGGCTTGTTTTTTTTTTTTAAGTCTGGAACCAATCCGCCGATGACAAATCCTATGACATATGGATGTCCTCCTTGGATCAGACTGCTAGTTTTAACTGCCTGGGAGACTGTGTTGCTGCCATGTCAGTCATGGAGTTAGATGTGCACTGTGTCCTCCAGTGATGTCTCCATTTAAACACTGCTGAGTCCCTGTTGCAGAAGGAGGGACTGGCAGAAACACGACAAACAGATTTCAGAGCTGACCCCAAGACCTTTAGTAGGTTGTGTAATTCAGCACTTCTTCTAGAGGAGCGGTAACAAACTGCAGGATTGTTTTTATGAGCATTGGCTTCCTTTACGGTACAGGGAATCCCCATCTGTAACCATAATTTAGCGTTGGTGAAACACAGAATTAAGACCACTTCCTCCTACCCCTCTCTGTTGGCACTGTAACCCTTTGGGTAAGAATCTGAATAAAGTCTCTGCTGAGACAAAAGTTTTACTGTCCTTTGCTGCAAGTGTTACAGAACTTCTTGTGGACTGCAGTTCAGCTCAGCACTCATACTGTGTGTGAGGAAGAACTATGGGCTCCAAGACAGAACTAAGATATTAGCCATAAGGAAGGAAAGCTTTAATGAATGACTCCAACTGACCCTGTACTGTAATTTTGTAAAAACTTCTTTATTGATGGTCAAGAAGTACAATGCTTAAGCCTTCGTTAGATCATTAAAACATAAGGCTTTTTTAAAGCAGCTGAGACAGGGACTTTGATATTTCATACTGACATTATGCAGGTGTCCCAGTAATCATGTTCTTGTGAAATGTCTCCAGGACCTGGACTTGCTTATGTCGAATAAGGATATGGGGACGGATCTTGGCAATAGCCTTGATTGCTTCCTGAGGGCTCCAGTGATGCAGCTGAAAAGGCAGAAACCCTACAAGTGAAAATCCATCCCATCCCTGCATCAGTTAATGGAACCTTTCTGGAAGCTACAGGCAGCATTAGAGTTGTTAGAAAAGAAGCTGCTTTGTCCCTTGTTTATTTCCGGTTCCTCTCAGAGGGGCCTGAATATCAATGCAAGTTCATTAAATGAGTCCTCATTAAATGAGGGGGATGGTTGCTGCCTGGAACCTCCATTTTCTGCATCACTCGTAATTCCATCATGTTGTGAATAGTTTCCTGGTCTAGTCCCATCAGACCAGAGCAAAAGTGCATCTTGCTTTTAAATGGATGTTTATCTGCCCAGTGAACCTACCCTCACAAGTGACTTGTTATTCCCAACTCAATCTGTTCCTGCATAAAAAAAAAAAATAATTGCAGAATCATTCAAAACCTGTTGAGAACTTGCTATACTGATGGCCCAGAAAACTGAGCAGCTTCCTGAAGTCTGACTCATCTGCTAGAACCAGCTGATCTGCTAGAACCAGCAAGAGATACTATCAAACCATACGTTTCAAAGCTTTGTTGCAGTGAGTTTCCCTTAAGATCAGAATGTCTGATCAGTGAGTGCTAATAACTGAGCTGGCAGAGACAGGCAGTACAGATGAATGAAAAGACTGCTTAACATTGGCAACTATATTGCCGCTTCACCACTATCTCACTGCCAGGAAGCATTATCTTGACAGAATCATAAGTGCGGATGAACAAGGTATGCAAAGATAAACTAGATTATCAAACTGAGCTTAGACCACAGCTCAGCAAACATTTAAGTTTCACTTGTTGATTTACCCCACGTTTGCCACTTTCTACCAAACAGCAGTGTAAGTGGGGGGGCTTAGCTATCTACCTCTTTTAAAATGGGTGTCCAGTCCAAACTCTGTAAAATCATGGAATGCTAATGCACCTGTACATGCTCGGGCCTTTTCACCAAAAGCAGACTGTAAAGGTTGGCTGTATTTGCCCAGACTGTATGAAAATAAACCCCATTTAGCATAGAATCCGTCTTACTTTAATTAAATACGCTGCCACCATGGTGGCACTGCGGGAGCGTCCTGCCTTGCAGTGCACATAGATGCTGTTACCACAGGCTCGGTGCTTCAGTATGAATTCAACTCCCTTGTGAAGGTTTTCCAAGGTGGGGGCTCCGGTTAGATCCATGGTGCTGAGACGCAGTTGCTCCACTCCCATTGCCTCCCATTCCTGAAATAGACATAGCAGATTCGATCAGTTAACTTGTGATTTATGTTTCCAGAAAGAAAATCCAGAACCTGTTGACACAGTTGGGAAATTCAGCGGGGTTGCAGGCAGACTTTTAATGTCAATTCTTTCAATCAGATGTACAAAAACTTTAGTGCTGGCTGTCAGAAAGGGAACTGAAAAGATGCACTTCAGCTAAAGGAGAGCTGGTTTGGCCCAAAATAAAACATGTTCTTGCATCTGCATAGCGATGCACGCGGATTTAACACTCCCCTTCCAACTCGCCACCGTGCCTCTAACACTTTGCTTGCGTCCTCGCCTTTAACTCGGTTTGTCGCAAAGTTTTGACAGCCAGCTCTAGTACGAGGAAGCCTCGTCTCTCCTGCCGCCGCCAGGACCACAGCAGGAGGCGGCGAGAGCCTCACCCTTCCCCCAGGACACCGGCAAGCTCCCGGGGCTCACCTGGGCGGAGCAGCAGAGGAAGCGGGTCTCGTACTCCTCGTTGAGGGTGACCACGGCGCGGACGTTCTCCTCCGCCACCAGCTGCGGACACAGGCACCGTCAGGCGCGGCCGGCCCCCGCCTTACCCTGCGGCTGCGTTCCCGCAGCGGCAGCGCCCCCAGCAGCACAGCGCCGTCGATGCGGTGGAACCAAGGCCGGCGAGACCCGGGCAGCCACGCCCGCACTGCCGTGTACAGCAGTGTCGGGTAGAAGAGCAGCCGCGCTGCCCCGGCACCCAGCGCCTCAGCCACCCCCATCACGGGCGGCGAGGGGCGGGGGTGGAGCGCCGCGGACGAGCGCACTTGAGTGAGGAGACGGGGGGGCCTGCGGCGGGCTCGTGGCGTGAGTGGAGGGCGCGGGCCGAGATCGGCCAGCCGCCGTGGCGGCGCCTGGAGTGGGGCGGTGTGAAGCGGGACGCGGAGGGGCCGGCCGGCGAGGGCGGGTGCGCGGCCCCGGCGTTACCACTTCGGATTCGCCGTGGTCTCTCCCGGAAGCGCCGCCATCTTGCGGAGCCGGCCTGAGGCGGCGCAGGGAGTGGAGCGAGGCGCGGGTGGATCTCCGGGAGTAGGTGAGGGCGGCGGCCGCCAGGAGGAGCCCGGGCCGGGCAGGGACGGCGAGGAGAACGGAGTGAAGTCGAGCCCACGGAGAGCACGATCCGCCTCGCACAGGTAACGGCTCTCCTTCTCCCTCCCCGCCACCCCGTTCCCCCGGGCTCCCGCCGTGAGGCCACTCGT